>JBBPUO010000003.1:81285-107286 GCA_038094755.1 Caloboletus firmus | reverse complement strand
ACGACCGGTGTTCTCGCGGACAGTGCGCGTCTGGACAGTTCTGCCATGGTTTGCTTTCCCAACTTCATCGATAAGGTAAGAACAGCAGTGGCGTGGAAGCTGCCTGAGCGAAGCAGCCGCAAAACGAGGTGAGATAATTTTGTTACATAAAACGATGCTTGACGTTACTTACTAACTATTTTAAAGAAACAAACGGGGAACCGCTATGAATTCTCCCTCGTCTGCTAAGACAACACTCCTTTCCACCATTGCCTTCTTGCGGCCGTTCATCTCCAGTACCTGCTATCAATTTGAACACGCTACATCCATCCCACCCAATCGTACTGAGCGATGTCGGACAGCACGATGTACACCATCGCTGAAACGCGCTCTCCCCGAACCAGGATGCGAGCTGGTCTCGATGAGGTACGCGCTATTCCATGGGCTTGACTCCGTTTGTTAATGGGCCAATCTCGTATTAGTTGGCACAGATAGCCGCAAGGCTCGCCCGTATCGGCGAGGAGCTCAGTGATGTAGTCATCGAGTCGACCAACGAAGCCACGATGTGGATGGCTCGCGCTGCAGAGCTCGAAACGAGGCCGAGCGTAGAAGACCACCAGACTCAACGAAGCTCCAGGCAGAGTAACGCTGAGCGCAAGCTAACACTCGTTCGCCGTGCCATGCTCGGACTCCTGGAGGAACTGGGGGTAAGCTAGCATACCAAAAAAACTCACTTGGCAATTCTGATTCACACTTACCCAGCCGGATGATGGGATCCTGCCGAGTCTTGGCCGCTCACCCAGATCGGGATGTATCTCCGCTAGTGAAGGATATACAACGTCTCCGGGTCAACCTTACAGATCATCCAATATACCAAAGATGGCTGTGAACCTGGACGATGGCTGGCGTATGTCAACGACTCGCACACCCAAGAGTGCCGAAGTCATATGTCCAATACCTTGGGCAAATCTTGGAAACCATTTGACTCTTGATGAGGATATGGTATGTGTTCGACCACACATTGAGACCATATGATCAGATTGCGAAATTGGCTTCTTTCCAGTTATGCTCACTAGAAAGGCAAGTTATACAATGGATTACAGAAAGCTAGTGGATAGTTTAACTGATGACTCCTCAGCCTCACACAGATGGACGACCTTTGCTTCCGCACCCAGATCATACGCAATATGGCCTTTATTCACGAGCCGATTGCAATGGATGGGCCTTCTACATCTATTCTGTTTGACTGGGGATCACCTGCAGATAACCAGGATACAGCAACGTACATTCAAGCAACCATTCCAGGCAATAAAATCTTTCATACCTTTACCCTTTCTTCTAAGAAGGTGTGTCATCATACATTTGACTTCGCATCCTTCTGACGTTGTACTCAGGACAAGACAGGCCAAACTTTGTGGTATTACATTGGTGCTCATGTATGGACACTTATACCTCAAATGCCCATCTGGAAATCAACAAGTGACAAGGTATGGTTCATGTATAGCATCATCACCTTGAATATCATCTAAGATACTTTTCAGGGAAAGAAGATTTTCCTTACACGGCTTCGGAAGCGGTGTAATGGGAAGTACTCGGAGAACGTTCTTCGCCGGATGATTGAAGATGGTCAGCTTGAACCATTCTGTGTAGAGATATCAAGCAAATCATGCATTGCCATGAGCAAGGCATTTGCTACTGATTGCCTTCATTATGTGAACTCCAAATCCTCCTGAACTCGGTGTTCTCTGATAAGACGAAATTTGGTGTGTTCAGGGTTGCTCGTTGCTGCTGTGGTAGATAGAATGCCAATTCAACAAAGTGGATTGTATTATTGTGGTACTGAGTGTGCATATTGTATATTATGCCCACGTCACTCTACAGCGGAGTATCCAAGACAAACTTGTCACCTTCCACCACTCATCATTCGCATTCTATCAGGGTGCATGCCGCCGGGGCCGGTATTACTCGGGGCCCCACTGCTTGCGTTGGATGACCCAGTCGGTGCAGGCCCGCCTCCAGGCGGGGGAGGTCCAAAGTTACCACCAGGAGGGAAAGGAGGGACGTTGCCAGCTGAACCAGGGGGACCATTGGGAGGGAATGGCGGTGCACCTAGGTAATAATCAATGAGCATCAATTCAGAGGTGAAAGTTCGACAACATACCACCAGGAAAGGAACCAGGAGGAGGCATGGAACCAGGAGGGAATGGAGGAGGACCACCAGGAGGCGGACCCATGGCTCCAGGGGGCGGCATGACCCCGGGAGGGAATGGCGGACGAGCTGCGAAAGAGCCCCGTCAGAACAGGTCAAAGTAGTGAAAGATTACACACGGAACGGGGCAGGTGGAGGACCGCCAAAGCCAACGGGCGGTGGTCCGAAAGCAGGTGGTCCAACTAGGTGCTGAGGACCGAAACCAAAGCCTCCGGGAGGAGGACCACCTCCACTTTCGTAAGCTGCTGTGATCTGGTCGATAATGCTCTGGGCCTTGTCGTGTCCGAGTGCTGAAACAAGACGTCAGAAAAAACTCATTAGGAGATGACAAACAGCCTAACATGCATAGTAGTCTCGGACATTGGCAAGATGGTTGCGACCGCTGTTGTGAGCCTTGCGGACTGACATATAGTCAGTGGTATGATGGGCGCCATGGAACAGGAAACGTACCTGAGGCCGAATCGTGGGTTAGAAATACATCACAATAATCACAGTAATGTTTCTATACTAGAGTGTAAATACATTCAACGTGCATGACAGAGCGACCTACCGGCATCGCGCAGGTCAGCTGGACGTCGAGAATAGAGTTGTCGACTGGCCTGCACTGAAAATGGCATGTGCTGACTAATCAAATTCATAGTTACATGGATCCCTCATCTACAGGCATTCAAGAACCCTTTGACCTCATACGACTATCGCTCAGCGAGCGAGTATTCGTAAAATTACGCGGTGATCGCGAGCTGACAGGGATTTTACACGTGCGTCACCCCTTGTTTTTTCCGTGCGTCGGACTTGATCGTCGAGGACAGGCATATGATGGACACATGAACCTCATTCTCAGTGATGTCGAGGAGACAATCATGATCGTGGATCCTGTCGATGGAAACCTTGAAGATCAAGGCACTGTGAAGGTGGGTAGGAATGCCGGACGATGTGAGTGGTGCTGATAGTCTGAAAAGGTTGCCAAAAGAAAGATGGAGATGCTTTTTGTGAGAGGAGACGGTGTGATCTTGGTAGGCTAGAGTGGTTAACGACAGAGACTCATGCTGATTCTCTGGCACAAGGTGTCACCTCCATCGCGAACATGACTGCATGAAAACCTGCTTGGGTGCTACTCGTCGCGGTCTGCCCGCATGAGACTCTACATGGCATGTAACATTATGATCAGTGATAATATGGAACCCTACGAGGGTACGACATGAAAATACACCCACGGACGAGCCTCGAAGCAAGTCAGGGGAAAAGACGATGTAGACGATGCACGTGGTCAATTGGTGTTACAAGTATAGCAATTCAGCTACAGCGTCCGCAAAAGAGGATACCAAACTAAGGTGGCTCGGTAGATGGATTGTCTGGCACATGGCCAGGCAGCAAGGGGCTGGTGGTGGAAGTAGCAGCGCGAGACTCATCCGAGTCCGGGACTACTGCACCCTCGGGCCAGGTTTCTGGGTCTCGGCGCCAGGCGGCGTGGATGACCTTTATCTGGGGATGTCTTACGGGAGGAGGGGGGCGATGGGGCTGGTGTACATACTACAAGGCTCATGGGCAAACGGTGCTTGAGCCTGTTTCCTTTGACAAGACCTTTCCAGACCTGGTCGATGCCGCGGTTCCATACGGGATCGCTGTGTGGGTCGGGGTGGTTGAGAAGACGTTGGAGACGGGCATGGGATGGAGGTGCGCGCCGTGGTTGAGGGGGAGTGTGCGGGGCTGTGAGCCAGCGGGCACGACGGACGGCGTAGTGGTTGGGGCCAGGTGGGGGCAGTGGATGAGCCATATCAAGCAGGATATTCGCACGGGTTGCACGCAGGAATACCCTGCAGCTCTCAGAGCTCAGATCTAGCTTGCCCACTCCGTCGTCCGTCATGAGGCCATCGAGACTCGTCTACCGACACACGTCCCCAGCGCAGTCGACGACGTCGCTCTCCGACAACGACGACGACGATCCAGCCAAATCAACAATCTTTTCCCGCTCCCTCTCCGCTGTCGTCTCTCCCGCACAATGGGCTTCGCGTCTCCACCACCCTGACCTCGCGGCGCCTCCCTCCTCCCATTCCCCCATGTCACACCTCCCTCCCGAAGTGCTTATACATATCCTCAAGCAGCTCCACTCCCAGCGTGATCTCTATCATGCCCTTCTCGTCTCTCGGTCCTGGTGTGAATGTTCCGTGGAGCTCCTCTGGCACAGGCCCAGCTTCACCCGTCTCTCCACCCTCGTCAAGATGATGCGGGTCCTCACCCGTGCAGACCAGACATTCACCTACGCCCGCTTCATCCGCCGTCTCAACTTCCTTTTCTTAGGCGCCGACCTCACCGACGCCCTCTTCTGCCGTCTCGCCCAGTGTGATCGGCTTGAACGTCTCACCCTTGTCAACTGCCATGCCATCTCCGATGACGCCCTCTCGCGTGTCCTCCCTTGCTTACCAAATTTGGTCGCAATCGACCTTACGGGCGTTACCAAAACGTCCGACACCGTCATAGCCGGTCTCGCAGCTGCCTCCAAGCGTCTCCAGGGTATCAACCTCAGCGGTTGCAAAAACGTCACCGATGTCGGTGTCCTCGCTCTCGCCGCAAACTGTCTTCTCCTCCGCCGCGTCAAGCTTAGTGGCCTCGAGCACGTCACAGATACTCCCGTCTCTGCTCTAGCAAAGTCTTGTCCTCTCCTCCTCGAGATCGATCTCAACAACTGCAAGCGCATCACAGACATCTCCGTCCGTGATCTTTGGACTTATTCAACTCATATGCGGGAGATGAGACTCTCCCAATGCACGGAGCTCACGGACGCAGCATTCCCTGCGCCCCTCCGAAATGACAACGTTCTTCGCACCAACAATCCCTTCCCACCTCCCAGACATTCCGAAGAACTCCCCCCTCTCATCCTCTCTAAATCTTTAGATCACCTCCGTATGCTCGACCTCACTTCCTGCTCCCTCATCACCGATGATGCTGTTGACGGCATCATATCGCACGCGCCAAAGATCAGAAACCTTGTCTTATCCAAGTGCGCACAGCTCACTGATCGCACGGTCGAGAACATCTGCCTTCTCGGCAAGCATTTGCACTACCTCCACCTCGGTCACGCCGCAAACATAACTGACAGATCCATCAAATCGCTTGCAAGGTGTTGCACACGGTTGCGATATGTGGACTTTGCAAGTGGGTCCCACGCCGCCTTTTATGCGTCTGGCATTCACCTTGCTCCTAGATTGCACGCTTCTTACCGACATGTCCGTGTTCGAGTTGGCCAGTTTACCCAAGCTTCGCCGTATCGGTCTCGTGCGGGTCAGTAACTTGACTGACGAAGCGGTCTATGCTCTTGCGGAGCGTTACAGCACTCTGGAGCGCATCCATCTCTCGTACTGCGACCAAATCTCTGTGATGGCAATACATTTCCTCCTCCAAAAACTCCACAAGCTTACGCACCTGAGCCTGACTGGGATACCCTCTTTCCGTAAACCAGAGCTGCAGCAGTTCTGTAGACAACCCCCGCAGGTGCGTTGGAAACAGAATGCAAGCCTTGTTATTCCTCACACCGAACGCAGGAATTTAATATGAGCCAGCGTTTGGCTTTCTGCGTGTACTCCGGAAATGGCGTCTCAAAGCTCAGATCTTTCCTGACAGATCTGTTCAATACCATCACGGAAGACATGAATGGGGATGATGAAGAAACCGAGTACGACGATGATTTCGATGAGGGTTTTAACGAAGTGCCACAAGACGTCGAGATGGAGATGGGAAATGAGGGCGATATCGAAGCTGACGAAGATTTTATGCATAATGGGCCTTTCCGCTATCGCGACGTGGATCTTCCTGCCATTCAATCAATTCAACCAACCATTAACTCCACGCCACACGCACTTGACGTACCCATACAGCGCAATCTGACATTGCGACCTAGCCAAGTGTCTCTGCCACTCGGTGGGCCGACCACCGCCCTGCCAGCTCCACCCCAGCCCGTAGCTCATGATGTCGTCATGCAACCCGTTGCAGGTCCTCCTAATGGAACGCAGCGACGCTCACGGGTATTTGGACACCAGCCAGTGATTGAGGTGTCCACCTCCCCAACGCCAAGTGACATCGGCTCCAACCGTAGTACCGGAACGACGCAGTCGAATGGCGCTGCTTTCTTCCGTACATATCACGACCTTTCGTCTTCATCAAGGAACGCTGAGGCGATGACACCAGACTATGTGTACGCTGAGATTGGGCACGGTAGGGGTACTGTCGGGCATTCAGGACACGCGAATGCTGTACCTAGACTTGCTTTCCCGTCCGGCAGTTCGCTTCACGGCACAATTGCCCCTGCCTCACAAGGCATCACCCAAGTGATGCACTCGGCAGGGATCCCCCTGGATATATATCAGGAGCGAGGGACACTGGTGTCAGATCCTCCCATCATAGCAGAATCTTCTCTTCCATGGCCCCATCGTGAACCTTCATCCCCAGCGACAATGCAGCCTAGTTCTCCAGAGACGTACTATACTGCACCACCTGCTATGGCCCCCGATGCAGACCCTCGCGAGCCAGAAGCAAGAGGAAGGAGTGTGAAGAGGAGTCTACGAAATACGATCAACGCTGCGGAGCACTATGCAACAACTTTCCTATTTGGACGTGGGTCTGCATCGAACAGCACGGTCCAGGAGGGGAACACCAACATTAATGGGCATGCAGGTCAATGGCCAAGGTCATAGAAGGTGGGACATGTCAATGTTTGCATAATTATATTGTGTTACAGGATTGGCCCAAGTATTGTTCTTGTCCCCTCCCACTTGTCAGTTACAAAGCATTGGGACTATCAAGTAGTTTTTTGTTGTTTATGTCGCTGTTGTTACAACTGGTTGTATTCACCTGCCAATGTAGTCACCAACAATCCCATATATCCCTTTTATGGTGTAGCGTGACTTTTTGTCACTTGACCCAAGTATCGACGCATCTGCGGACAACAAATCAGAGTCAAATTTCGTTAGCTGATCCTTGCCAACTTTACTTCTTCCAGTCCATCATGAACATTCGCGTCGCGAGGGTACGCGTCGAGGAACTTGGGCGTCCACACTACTCACGACTAGCTAGATAGAAGATCTCCAGGGAATGCAAGCGTGCAATCTGCACAACCTACCAGAAAACTATACAATGAAGTACTGTACGTCAACACCACCGTTTCCTTGCATACAAGCGTACCCTCGCCCTTGCAGACCTGTATCATGCCATGACTTGGCCATCCTTGTCGTATGTTGCAGAAGATCATCAAGGACGGATAGTCGGATACATCCTGGCAAAGATGTACATTTTGCCATTGGTCACTGCGTATTCACGTTTCTTACTTCCATCCGCAGGGAAGAAACTGAAGAGCCTCAAGATGGCTCGCCATCCTCTGCACCCCCTCACGGTCATGTCACCTCAATATCCGTCCTACGGTCGTATCGACGACTGGGATTAGCCAGAAAGCTAATGCTGCAGTCTCGTAGGTCCATCTCCGCTGGAATGTCGCCTGTGGGATCTCACTCTCGCATCTGTAGAAGAAGCCATGACAACGAACTACAACGCTGCCTACGTGTCCCTCCACGTCCGAAAATCGAACCGTGCTGCTCTTAGCCTCTACCGCGACACGTTGGGTTTTACCGTCAAAAGCATCGAAGAAAAATATTGTACGTCTGTTGCTCTTTGTCTCGTCGCAGGGATGCTAAGATGCCCCTAAGATGCTGATGGTGAAGACGCGTACGCAATGCAATTATCATTCAAACAATGATAGCGCACGTGCAGTAATATATGATTGAAATATAACTCTTTCTCTACTTGACATCCCGCACAGGATTAGGATTAGGAATTTGTTCTGTGTACGTATTCTGTTCCGCTGGCTCTAAGCGCTTCGCGGATGACTTGAGCCGTTTGCAATCCCAGTTGGTAATATCCGTCATTGCTCCCTGCTGTGAACATTCCCATGTGTGCTTGAACTTCGTCTTTAACAACGCAGTTCGGTGATGGAACATAGTGGGCAAAGGCGGGTGATGAACGAGAGGGCAATACCACAAACGTTCTTGGGTTTAGATGGATTGGAGGGGAGGCTGGTAAAAACACGTAAAATCTAGACAAGACTCAGCCGATGATACGCGTGATCTCGAGCCCGTGCTCACGTCTTGAAGATTGTTCCATGATCTGCGTGTGCAGCGAGGAGGTTATCCAGTCGTTCGCGCATGGCTTGCTCATCCCATAAACTGCCGACGAACTTCATGTGATCGGAAGCCCAAGTGTATCCAGACGTGATATCGTCCCGTCGCATGTATGCAGCTCCTGCAGTTGCCCCTGCAATGACGGCACCCCCGACTGCATATGCGGCTGGTGCCCACTTGGACCATGCTGACGCTGACGAGGTCTCCGAAGTCCCTGCTGTGATTTTAAGCAGGGCAGAGTTGGGTGTGGCAGTGGGACGCTCGGCTCCTTTGAGGAGCGAGTACGCGTCGGTGACGATACCCCGAGCTGCATTCGCATACTCTACAGCACGAGTAGCGCTGTTCTTGAACACAAATGGATGTATGCCAAGGTACTATTAAACACGAGCAGGTCATCCACAATCAACGAAGATGGACAAAGTGACTAACTGGAGTGTCGAATGCGATGCACGCTACGATCCTGGGCCACAACGGGGCGTTACGATCAGGCCTTGATTTGATGAACTCCAACAATGTATCTGATGCGAGCAGCCCACCCATGCTGAGCTCGCTTGTCAATCAAACCGATCGTTGCGACCAACCAGGTGAACTGACTCACCTGTGTCCACATAGAACGACCTTCACTCTTCCAGCGCCACCACCATTGGCGACCTCTTTCTGGACGGTCAGCGTCGTGAGCCAATCTGCGAACCGCACGACGGCTGCGTTCTGGAGAGAAATGTGGTATGCCCGATGTCATGGCAGTATGTGGGGAAATACCAACCAGTTCCCCTTTAGTCTGATCCACAAAGGTCAATAATCTCATTGACGGCAATGTAATAGATATTGACCTCATAGGCAGGAAAGACAACACACTCGACGGAAAGGTTTCCCTCACTTTCCGATAAGACGTGCTGAAGTCTCGAGGGAAAGTTCTCGAAAGTTGAGTCCGTTCCTTTGAACCTAGAAGTTCTAGTGAGCTTGATGCTCCATTCTGCCTACGTGTCATTTCGGGTCGCACCCGTGAATGAAGACGATGAGGAGTGCATCCCCTGCAACTGCAGAATTCTTCTCTCTGTCTGGCTGTTCTTCCAGCGTCGTTGCGTTCATTGTGAATGGCACAGAACTTTGCCAAGCTATTATCTATAACAGGACGGCCGACAACTACAAGTTAAGGTGCCCAACTGTGCGACATCCGGTGTTTGATCCAAATAATCCACTGTGGTCAAGTTCATACAGGCGTGTCACTGACTTGTCTCGTCCCAACCCATAGTCTGACTAGAGTAAGGTGCCTGCGTCTGCAAGGCGAATGATGGGGTGTGAGATCCCTGTGAAGCATGAGGGGCTATGGAACTGCTTGGAGGGCTAGCACTGTAGACGTTTACAGCAAGAGGCACATTCAAGGATCCACAGCGGAAATTTTGACCTTTCGCTGAATCAGAGGAACTACCTAGCCTGTGATCTTGCTTGGACACAGGCTGCTCTGAGTTGCACACATCTTCCGCGGCGGGCACACCTGCTTCATCATCTGTTGGCCATCTGAGTTCGGTGTCGATAAGTTCATTCTCGAATGGTGATACAGAAGGAAGTAGATGCTGAGAGCCCACGTCGTCTTCTTGTGTGAGCTGCTGTTCGACCACCTCTTGCGAGGAGCCAGAAGACTGTGAAAGGGGACGATGCGCAGGCGAGCGTTGGTGGGAAGGTAAACGAAGATGCTGATTTGCCTTGTGACCATCTGTTCGCTCAAACATCTCGACAGCTGCGGAGAGTCCGAAACGCCCATCTTGCCTTATCAAACCTTCAAGGACCGGCGAAGCTGGCAACCTTTGGGGAGAACGGGTTGTAGGAGGGGAAGACAGTTGTGTAAATGTGTCAAATTCTTGATTTTCTGGACATTTGTGTGTTCGAGGGTTCGATGTAGGTGGTACGGCCTGTGGTGGTGTCTTACTCTGCGACACACCAGCAATGAGTCCTAGATTCATACTAGTCTAGGGCCCTAATCAAGCGGATAGGGATGGGATACCTCTTGGGATGATACTTGAATCTGTGTCTAGCGAGCTATGGAGACTCTGGAGGTCCATTCTTCTCATGAGTGCAATCTCTGCCTTTCGCATGGGTTTCATCGGCCAGATGTGGTCATGTTTAACATGCGTATCGAGAGCATCAATGTTAGGGAAAGAGGAACGGCACCAGTCCCAGCGACATGGAAAAACACCGGAAACCGAAACAGAGGTCATAGTTGAGAAGCAAAGTACTTGAGGGGCTGAAGAAGTTTGTTTGTACATGTTAGACTCTCATTGAATATTGAACTTCATCAACCAACGTGGACGACTACATGGAAAGAGAGCTTCGAGACTCTGCAATACTGTCGTACATTGGCCTTCCACCTGAATACGAACCGCGGCCAAGCTCATCCCCCATCGAATTTCTGCGTAAACATTTGCACGTACTACCACCACATTTGACTATCGGCTTTTCATCCGTTACGACACCGAAGCAGCGGAGCGTGATAGCAGAGATAAGAAACCGGAGGCTCGCATACACGGAAACAGAGCCAAAGCAGTTGGCGTTTGCGGAAGCAACAGATCGGTGGCCACACCTCTGGACTGGCCGGGGGCGCTATGGACAGGAAGCAGGCCGGGAGGAAAGAGAGTGGGCAGAAAAAGGGTTCTTGGGAGGTGGTGCACAGCAAGTAGGAAAGCTTGGGGCGCTGCTAGCCGATTACGAAGAGGAGAGAGAAGCAGAAAGAATACGTCAAGTGAGACGCCAACGAAGAAGCGAGGAGTTTGTACCCGAGGAGGATAGTGATAGCGAATTGAGCGACCAAGGAGGTATGGAAGTGGAGGAATCAGCAGAAGAAGAGCAGGCGACATTTGAGAGACGGATAAAAGAGCTCTTCATTTATGGTATGCTAGAGGTGAGTGTTGCAAGTGGACAGTGGGCGACAATGACGAATGTTTGCAGGGGGCTGACTACGAGTTGGTGGACTGGAGCGAGCAGTACGACAGAGAGGACGACAGAGAGGAAGAGCGGTACTTTGACGAAGACGAGTGACCGGAGGTGTGACTGGCGCGTGACCCGGCTCTTCTTTATTTGGGAATTGTTCGGGGAACAAATCTCCTGAATTCAGGTCGTTTTTTTCGAGCTTGCCCTCATCCTCGTCGTTGGCCCACCCTAAATATCTTGCATGACCAGCCTGACCTCCGATATACAGCGTGCGCTTCAGCTCGCCGTCGGTGAGGCCAACAACCCTTTCATCCAGTCCCAGTCTCCCAGAACGTCCAAGAAGAAACGTACCCGCAACGACAGCGCAGAGGATGCGGATCTGGGCGCCCACAGCAAGAAGAAAAAGAGGAAGAAATCTACCCGCCCTCCCGATGATACAGACGACGCGCTAGTCAGCCAACCATCCCTACCCCAAGATCCGAAGGAGCCACCCAAGAAAGACAAGGGAAAGGCCAAGGGAGTGGCTCATTCACTCCCTAGCGAGATTGACCAGCAGGACATCTCAGTAGACGGCCAACATGCCTCGTCTGCCGCGTTCCTGAATGCGGTGGTCGCTGCAGCCTCTGCGACCTCAGACGCACAGCGCATGGAAATCGTGCCCTACCAAGCCACCCCTTCCTACCAGGATCAACAGATCCTGCCAGATCAACCTTCCCCTTACATCCAATATTCCCCGGTCCATTATGGCTTCCACGATCCCTCTCAGTTTGGTCAGCCGCCTCCGCAAGGTCATCCCATTTTTCCTGCTCTAGGTGGTCCACTCCCTGACTTCCACTTCGCGTCCAATGACGACATCATTCGTGCCCTTCAAGACATGGATATGTCCAAGATCGCGAGTGTCCTAAAATCACTGGGCGATGCTGCAGCTGCCAATGCGTCAGCCAACAATCCTCCTGCATTCGTCCCTCCTCCCCTCCCTCCTCTTCCAGCAACTACAACTGTTCGTTCGCAGTCCCAGGTGGATTTGCCGTCCACGTCCGAAGGTCCCGTCCTATCTTCTGTACCAAGGTCAACGAAATCATCACATAAGCGCGTGTTGAACATGAGCCTCCCTGGACCGGAGCAGACCAACCTCGAACATGCGCATATGCTTGCCAACAAGTGGATGAATGCGAGTAAACTAGCCGAGTTGGTCAAGACGCAAGGTAATCAAGTTGTTGCCAACGACGGTTTCCGTTATCGAATGTTTGTTCAGGTCTCGTGTACAAGAAAGGCAAATTTTCTGCGATAGAGGAGCAACAACTAAAAAATGCGATAGAAGCATTCAAGGCAGTGCGTTGCTTCCGAGCTTTGTTGTGAACAGTCGTTGATATGCGATATCCAGTCCAGAGGGCTCACAGACGAGCAGATTCTGGAGATTATCTTCCAGAAGAACGAAAAGGGCAAGGAGAACGCCTTTTGGTCGGAAATAAGTACGTTCATCCAGTGGCTATTCCAATTTTCTGCTTCACGTCTGTCGTAGCTGCCACAATTCCGCAACGCCCGATCATTGCTGTCTACCATCATGTCCGAAGAGCATTCCATCCGAAGAAGCAACAAGGCAAATGGATGCCAGAAGAGGACAACTTACTAAGGCAGTGCGTCATTAATTATTATCCCGCAATAATGCCACATCGCTCATAGCATTGTGGTATACCAGAGCCGTCATTGATCTCGGCCAGCAATGGGAAAAGGTCAGCGAGATTGTAGGACGGATGTCATCAGACTGTCGGGATCGTTATCGCAATCATATCGCGAACCGTGAAGTCCGCGTCACCGGTCCGTGGAGCAGGGAAGAGGAGGAGGAACTTACAAAGATCGTGACGGAGATGACTGTCAACCAAGGCAAAGACTTTGATAATGATGTCTTCTGGGGAATGGTCAGTGAAAAAATGGGCAACCGACGAGGGAGACAGCAGTGTCGGATCAAATGGTGGTGTCGTTCTTCACTTGGTAATCCAACACACTTATCTAGTTCCGTAGGACGGATTCCCTTAGCAAGACAGTCAAAAATGAAGGGCAGAAACCACGCTGGAGCCCGCAAGATGCCTACATCCTGGTTCACAAGTGGGTGCTTGTTGGTGTGCATAGAGAATTATGTTTCAAAGACTATAACGGCAGAGTCGATTCGCTTAAAGTTCGAGACGACACGGAAATCGACTGGAAAACGCTTCCTGATACCGACTGGAACTTGTGGAGCGCGCATTCATTACAACGGAGATGGTTGACTATGAAGCGCGGTATCAAAGGATACGAGGACATGACCCATCAGGGTTCGTGGTATTGATTCACCGAGTTTGTCACATTGTTTACCGTTTCTATAGAGATCATGGACATTCTTCGCGTCAAGAAGGCTCATTTACCGCCTGCGTCATCTGCACGACGGCGCAAGGTCACCAGTGCTGCGAGCGTGGATGATCAAGATGGGCTCCTCGATCCAGGCTCCGGTACTAGTAACGCACTTCGAACGATGGTTCCCGAAGTTGGAAGTTCGGAGAGTTCCCAGGACAGAGACAGTCCTGGATCCTTGGACGACGAGTGACTCAAAAATATACTTGGACGACCAGTATTAGTTCTTCGTTTCATAATGTAGTACGACACGTTACTAGTCGTTCGGTTACCTCGAGCAGGGGTGATTACAAAATTTGTAACAAACCTCAGACTACTCCTAGCAGGCCTGTGCCACTTTTGATCCCCCAGCCCCTTGCTGCAGCAAGACTGATGCCAACGCAGCTCAGCAAGAATCCTGAAAACCTGGAGCGGATCATCACAGAATTGCGCGCGTCAGGGCCGGGATACCTACCTGAAGAAAGCGACCCGGGAGATGCTCCTTTCCTCATGAGGTGTCCGAGAAGAAGCAAAGATGGACCTCAGGACTGCAGGCGTGACTGGGATGCGCCGCGGAGGACTCGGTGGAGGGCGAATTGGTGGAGGGTTCGAGGGCTTTGCCGCCGTTATAGTTGACGAACTCGAGCTGGTCGATGTCATTTGGTGGTCCTGGCTGGACGAGTCTCGCAAACTGCCGAACATTAGGACGGGCAAAAGGACGAACTGAACAGCATTCCACCTATCACCCACTTGCGACCGGATCGCGACAACAAGACAACCCACTATGGATCAAGCCGACTTTGAAGATATGGAACGGCTCATAAACCGTCTTCCCGAGACCGAAACAGAACGACGGCTGGTCAAACATTTAGTGATACGTGACCCGAACTGCGGAGTGAAGGATGAGTGGGTCACTCCAGAAATGACATTTTGTCGGCGCCTCGAGTCTGTCGTACTCTCGGGCGTACCGGACACATCAGACAAGACGATCGTTCGGCTAGCGAGGGACAACCCGAACATTCAGGGAGTAGACTTGACGGGATGCAAGTACGTCTCGGACGTAGCCATCAACGAGCTGTTGTCACAGGCGCCACCGCTGCAGTGGCTACAGCTGAGTGGTGTCGTGTTAACGGATCCTACTGTCTCTGGGATAGTGAAAACGTTTTCAAAGCTCGTTGAATTGGAGCTATGCGACGAGCCGCTATTGTCGGCTGTGTCCGTTCGGGACATCTGGACGTACTCTCGCAAGCTGCGGGTGTTGAGGCTTGCACGCTGTCCGCTGCTGACAGACAAGGCACTCCCAAGTCCAATCAAGAAGGGAGGCAAACCACCGACGGGATCTGACAAGCCGCTTCCACACCGGCCGTCGACATGGCTCGATGGACTGCCCCCGCTGATACTACGACACACTGCGGTAGACCTACGGGTTCTGGATCTCAGTTATTGTACGAAGCTCACGGACGAGGGGATTGGAGGGGTGCTCGTGCACGCGCCGTCGTTGCATACGTTGTCGTTGGCGGGCTGCACGAACCTGACAGACCGGAGTGTGGATAGCATTTGCAAGCTTGGGGTGCAGTTGGGGGCATTGACGTTAGCACATGTGTGGCAAGTGACGGATGCCGCGATTGTGAAGCTGGCGCGGGCATGTCTAGGGCTTAAATCGGTGGACCTTGCATGTAAGGACGCGTTGTTGTCAGACTGGGGCTGTGTGCTGACGTCCAACAGTCTGTCGGCTGTTGACAGATATGTCTGTATTTGAGTTGGCAGGATTGGAGAAGCTTCACCGATTGGTGCTGGTCCGGGTACCGAAGCTGACTGACAACGCGATCTATCACCTTGGGGATTATGCAGGGTCACTAGAGCGGCTTCATCTGTCGTACTGCGACCGAATCTCGCTCAAGGCGCTACATCATCTGCTACGGAATGCACCGAGACTGAACCACCTGACTGCGACTGGTGTGCCGGCTGCACGGCGGATGGGACTGAGCCGGTTTTCTGATGATGCACCAGAAGTAAGCAGAGGCTTCGAGTCGGATGGTGAGCGCGGTACTGACGGGAGAGACTGCAGTCGCTGTATGGTGATCAAAAGTCGGCGTTTCGGGTGTTCAGCGGGGACAACGTTGGGGCACTGTGCAGATTTTTGGACAAGGAGAAGCTGCGTCGGGAACAGGCGGAGGCACAAAACATACCGTTTGTCGCGCGATCTGATGATAAGATGGATTTGTATTAGTAATTAACTAAAAATAAATAATGGGCAACCGAAGAACGAGATCGGATCGGGATCGGGGTCAGGGTCGGGCCGTGTCTTGCTCGGAGGTTGGGCATTCCTATTTCGGAAGGTGTCGTCGTTGCATGTTCGACTCTTGGTGATCTCCAATGATCCCCATCACCGCTCCTCCTCCGTCCCTCCCTCAAAATGTCCCCCTACAACACTCCGTATCCCTCCCCGACTGCCCCGTCCCCCCTTCACATAAAAAGAGACGCTCCGCCTCACTCCCCCCCATGACCCCTCCCCCACCCCCTCCCTCCCCTCGCCCTCGCCCTACCTTTCATCTCGCCGTCGATGCTTCTGACCCAGAAGAAGATACCCGCCCCCACAACCCAGACCAAAGTGACCCAGATACCGCCGCCTTGCTCCACCTCACACAGCGCGAGACCTTGAGACGATACCACGCCCTCTCAGAGCTCCTGTCCACAGAGCTCGGCTATCTTCTCGACTTGAGAACGCTCGTCTCGGTAAACACTCCTCCCCCTGCTTTCCTTCCTAGCATGAAGTCATTTCTCCCAGGTGTATCTCCGTCTGCTTCCTGTTTTGAAAAACCGTTCGTCCTCCCCACTAGCACCCTCTTCGTCAAACCCCTCCATCAGCTACTTCTCGCGTCCGCCCTCGATTCATGGAACTCAGTCCCAGACCGCGTCCCTCCACACACAGTCCCATTCTCACCTCGACCCAAGCACCTGTTTAGTAACTTTGACGCACCCTGGCGAACCCTACCCCTCAGACCCTGCCTTACTACATCCCATTCCCGCGAGAGTGGAAAAATGTACCACGCGTCATATATTCTCCGCTTCTGACCTCGACGCTATCACCAGAAACGCCGAGGAGATCCTCGAGTTCCACGAGAGGCTTGTTCGTCAGCTCCGTCAAGTCGTCTCACCCTTTGGTATCTCCATGAGTCCGCGGGAAACTCTCACCGAGACTAGTGCTCACTCCCATTGCAACTCTCCCATGGATGTCCATCGCGCCATAAACGCAATATCAACAGTATTCGTCGACCATGTATGTTCTTTATTGTCTCACACTCTTCTCTTCTGAATGTCTCAAATAGGCTTCTGGCTTTGATCAGTACCAGTCCTTCTGTTCTGGGCACTCGGAAGCGTTTGATGTGGTACGCAAGGTTCAGCACAGATACCCGACTGAATGGGACGCTTTTGAGCTGCGGTGTGCCGCCGCCGCTGCAGAAATGCAGTCACGGGACATCTCCGAAGAACTATTCCCTTCCTCAGAGTCCAGAAAACAGCTTTCGGATCTATGCAAAAGGCGACATTCCCTCTCGTCTCTGGATGTCCTGGCCAGCGAAAATATGAAAGTGCCCATCCTCAGTACTTCTGAGAGTGGCCATACCGAAAGGGACGCGAGCACTCGAAGACCGCGGCTTATGTTCATGGATTACATGATCAAACCTGTCCAGAGGGTCTGCAGGTACCCCCTTCTTTTCGATCAGCTTCAAGAGAGAACCGCGCCACAGAGGTTCGGTGATAGTTCACACCAGCCCAGCTCTACACCTGTTGCTAGTCAAGACGCCGCGAAAACTGCGCTTTGGACCATGCGAGCAGCCGCTCGTTTGGTGGATGAAGCTCGCCGACAACAAGACCTCTTTGCCAAATCTGCTCAAATTGTGTCCCGGATCACTCAGGGTCTTCTGACTTCGGCTGCGAGTCATAACAGACCTCCCCAATCTGCTTCGTTGTCAACCTTTTTGTCGTCCTTGGCGCCCTGTCACCTTTCCGGTTCTCTGGACGTTATCCATTATCGTGGTACAAACATGGCTAGACTCGGCACTGTAAGAGCAAAGTATCTTGGCGCATTCCTGTTTCCTGGTGGATTCCTTGTCCTGGTGAAAGTCACCAAGTCCAAGGCATATGAGCCAAAACATTGGTTCAACCTGAGAGGATTTGAGCTGGTGGACTCAAATCTTGACGATGGTATATAGTATTCCATTACTATGAATTGCTCTGATGATCATTGTGTAGTCCTGCTACCGAGTTGGTTTCGCTTATCATCGAGAGCGCATATGTTCGAATTCGCGGCGTCATGCCGCCGTGAGAAGGACATATGGGTAGATGCTATCCGACGTGCTATCACAGAAGAGGTGTCATGGAGCGATGAACCCCCTTCAAGCCTTCAAATCGACTTCACCGTGCCCCTACTGGAGGGCTTGCAGTTTGAGACGATTAGTCCATTGCCAACAATACAGTCTATCCCAGAATTGGATGATGTAGAATCGGCTGTTCCGAACTCTGGAGAGACTGCACTTGTTCCACCGGTGACGCAAAGCACTTCGCAGATTCATCTGCGCGCGGAAATTCCTGCGAAACATGACACCACCATTCCACCTGCGGTACACGGGCCTCGTCGTCGATCGTCGATTACCGCTCAACAAGCCCCAACGCCGGAATCGAACACGTTTCACCTCGTTCGATCGACAGCTTCCGCGAGAGAACAGGTCGACCGTGGACTGCTAGACGTCTTTTCAGACAAGTGCCTTACCGCCCGCTTTCATGCTCATACCCACGAAGAAGATCTGTTCGAGGCCCAGAGGGTTACCCGTTCCTTCTCGAGGTCCACTTCAGCCTTGACCATGGCGAGCGCAATGAGCGTCGCCGCAAAGAACAGACTGACAAAGCGCGAGAGTGTCCTTGTCCCTCGCAAAAAGAGCTTTGTAGATGGCAACGGCATGCTCGGTGACACGGAAAACTGTATGACTTCTGCGCACGCCATGCCCAAAACCATGAAGAGGAGGCAACATCCCAGCAAACTCAAAATTGTCGCGATGACTAAAACAACATCTCACGAAGGGGATGAAGGTGGTAACGAGCTCTTCCTCGAGTCGCCTTCCCCAATGTCTCATTGTTCATCTGTGTCTTTCGTCACACCAGTCACGCCGCTTACGGCTCCCGCGCCTTTACCAGTGCCTTCGGGCAAAGCCGACAGTCTCCATCCCCACTCCGAATTCTTGACTGTCCGTCAGGAGGATTGCGTACCGAAACGGAGTAAGTCGATGATCGAGAACGTCCGTGGCCTTTTCACTTCTCGATCAGCTTCTCCAACTACTACCTTGACCCGGGAATCATCCACGAGAAGTTCCGTGTCCAATTCCAGCTTGTTGAGGTGGTGGTCAAGGGAATCACTCCGTCGGAGGGTTCAGAGTGCGCCGGATGTCCCTGGCGAGGAATTACCCTCCGCACTTACAACAAGATCTTTGCATGTAGAAGCCACCCCACGACCATTACTCGCGACCACAGACCGACCCTACTCCCAGCCAGATTTTCATTGCCTCTACTCGGAGACAGCTGGGTCATCTACGACGGAGTTTGGGGCCGACGATCCCTCCTTGCAAAAGAAGGGCATATTCTCTTTACGTGGCCCTCAGCGCCGCTGGACAGCCTCTATGCTGTCGTCGGAGAGGCGCGAAGACACAACATCAGTTCCCACACGGATTCGACGGAAATTCTTCGTTTTTGTATAGATTCACTCATAGTACCCAGGATTACGACGATACCAAGCTCTCATGATCGTTCATGGATTCAACAATTCCCTCGCCATAGTCGTTTGTTACAAGCATACTCATCCATGTTTCGGCATCCATGCACTGGATTCATTGCATATAGTACAGCACTAGCAGTACGCCCGTTTAGTTGCATTGCATTTCTCGTAGAGTTTTCCTTCATGTACCAGCATCATTTCGCGAGTGTACGATCCCAAGTATAAATCTCGATCACGTGATGGACGCGCGCCAGGTTCGTGAAAGAAACCAGACAACCCCGGTAAAACATTAACCTGCTATCACTCCGGCGAGCCACAGGATATTTCATACTAAGGATTGATGAAGGTCGATGGCACTAAACAATTCTCCTCGAAAAGTCGTACCCCTTGCCAGTGGTGATGATACGACCCCCCGGAAACGTGCGGATGGCACCGTCACGAAACGCGTATTTTATTGTGGAGTTGTGGTAGAGGGATGTGAGGGGGGAAGGAGGCTTCCTGATGGTGAGTCCAGCGCGTTACGCGACCGAATTTCCGACAATTCCTTTCAGATGTCCAGGATTTGGTTCTGTCGCTTGGAGACCCATGGCTTGGTCGGGACGATAACAACATCTTGCCGTCCGCGACTGAGACTACTTTCACACAACATACAGTGAGGGGTACCTTCAACATGCTCGCTCAAGTCTAATGCACCATGTTCAAGGACGACCTGCAGCGTAAACGATTGGTGACGGACTCGTCTGCACTATCGGAGGTCATCAACGAACTTGTGAATACCGAGCGGTCGTATGTCAAACGCCTTCGAACTCTCAAAAATGACTATGCAGATCCATTACGCCAATTCTCGAAGAGCAAGAACACAGCGATATTGCCACCTTACGAGGCAAAGACGCTATTCGGGAACATTGACAACCTTTTACCAGTCAACGAGGCATTCTTGACGGACCTGGAGAAGATGGTTGCGCCGGACGGATCTCGAAACATAGGCGATGTTGCATTGCGACATTTCAGAGACCTCAGAGGTTTCGAGCACTATAAACAATACTACGTAAAGCGCGAGGAAGCTCAATCGATTTTCGAGCGTGAGATGATGAAAAAGTCTTCTGGATTCGCAGCATACATTGACGTAAATGACACCCCCGATACGTGATTGATCTTCAACTAACATTCACTCTTTTGATGTTGCAGAGGATCAAGTATTCGAACGCGGAGACGAGGAATCGAGTCGGGCTGCGCGAACTGCTAATGGACCCCGTGCAACGGATACCTCGATATACCTTGCTCTTTCGTACAATGGTTAAACTCATGGGGCCGGACGATGCTCAGCGTGCAAAGCTGATCGAAGCAAGCGAGGTAGCAAGCAAAATTGCGCTGGCTGAGACGGACGACCACACGAGACGAGCAGCCCTTATGTATTGCCTGAGCTCGACTATTGATGGCTTTCCTGCTGGGCTGATATCGAACTCGCGGCGCTTCATCGATTGTATTGACGTAGAGGATATCATCGTGGATGGTCCCCCAGGTGCATCTTTGTCTGCATCGAGCATCTCCGCCACTTCGTTGCACTGCACGCTGTTCTTGTTTGACGACAAACTCATGATCGTGAAACGACCAGGAAACGGAGAGAAAACTGGGCGTTTGCTGTCCGGCTTGGATGAGGCAGAGAAGCTGGTTAAAATCGGTGGACTGCCTTCGGGAATGAAGAAGAGTGGTATGAGCCACAAAGGGTTGCTTGATCTCTGCGACGTTGTCGTCGCTGATATTGGGGATGCTGGTAAGATGCTTATTGATTCACTGGGTGTGTAATTGGCTAAGCCTTTACTTATAAGAATTCCACATATACATTGAAAACCCTCCACAAGATCAAGGTGATAGGTGGTCGGGTCGACCTTTCCGTTCGCTCTCGGTGGTGTTTCCGCCTGCTCCCATCAACCTTGACCCTTCCCGGACACTGACGGAGAAAGAACGCTTTCTGGGAAACCTTTGGTCGGCTCAGGCAAAGTACAGAACTAAAGCAGGTCAATCTGTAGTACTGTGTGCAGATGAGAAGGAAGTTGAAGTTAGAGGTGGGCGGACCACCGTTGCCCGCACGTATTTTAACGTCTACCAGCGGACGGCATTTTTACAGGAAAGTAAAAAGGTAGTCCCCGCTCTTGTCTTTTATGTGTAGCAACAGGCTCACGATTTCCTTCAGACAAAGATCGTCATGCACATTGATCCGCAGGGCACTGCAGACCCGTTGCCTTTTGGTATGGGGGGTCCCCCATATGTGATTGTGAGGGTTCACCCGATGGCCGGGGAGATATCGCGGTATTCTGTCTCCTCGAGTGACCCGAATGACGACCCGGAGGAAGAGATAGTGCAAACCTCTAGAATACCGGGACGTATTGTGCAGACAAGTGAGTCGTCTGTGACCTCTTTGATCGCTCTCTAATGTTTTGCTATCGCAGTCCAACAATACGGCCTCTTCAAATTTCGCACTGGAAATGATTCTCGCCCCGCCACGCCAACGGCAACCGCTAAATCACGAGCACATATATTTAGCCTGGATGTGATATCCAGGAATCTCTTTAACACTCGCCCAGGGTCGTCCAAGGCTGACCTATTTGGCACGTCCATCGGTAGCCACCGCCGCACAAAGTCGACCGCTAGTCGGTCATCAACATATACACAGACTACCACCACAGCGGATGGTAGCCTCGCAAAGTTCTCGTATCGGTCAGGATCGACCAACACTGCTGCCACGTCTTTGGTTTCTGGGGATGACGATTCCTTCTCGGCAAATAATTCTTCCGCCTCTCGTAAAAAGCTAGTTAAAAGAGGTCGCTCTCCCGCTAGTGGCCGATCCTCGCCTCAAGCGGTATTGTCGCTTTCCCGGTCTTCTTCGCGTGAGCAACGCGATGGTGGAGATGATGAAGACAGAGTTGATGAACAAGTGATACTCGATCGATCGGATCCTGACTTGACAATGCGCTTGGAGCTTGCGAGACGAAATAGCCAAAGCCAGCATGGCAGATATATCCCCGCGCCCACGATGGATAAAACTATGGAAGATACCATATACGAAGGTATGCTTTCAGGTTTACTTTGACGTCGGATAAGTATATTCGCATCTGCAGAAGAACCTCCGCTTCAACTACGCCAGATGTCCCGTGGAACGACAGCGATGGAAAGCTCATTCTCAGGTTCTCGGCAGGCTTCAAGTTCCCCTGCAAGGGGCCTGCCTGCGCTATCCCAGCTCGACACACCACACTCTGTGGAGCATCGTCGGTTTGGACCGCGCAGTCCCTCTCCCCTCCCCCCACCCAGTCCAGCGGCCTCGGCGCGACAGGAGCTTCCATCCGTCGATGCAGGAACGGACGACGAGTCTTTCTCTTTTCAAGACCTTGAACAATCCACACTCGACGGTGCCTCCCCGTCACCTCTTCCCCGCAGCAAACGGCAAGCGTTTGGGCCATTTAGTCAGATCGACAGTACACCCAAACCAACAAATGGCGCTGCGACGCCGTTCAGCAATATTGAGCCCCTTTCGATCAAGAAGAAATCATCCACTCGCTCTGGGCACAGTTCATATACGCCAACTCGAAAGCACAGGACATCGCCGCTCTCAAAGACGACTGGAAGAATTGTCTCACCCCGGAAAGTGTCACCTCAAACGTCCAAACTGCCGCGTCCCTCGTTTTTGCCTCTCACCGCTGAGTGTACGGAAAATATATTGCGGGCGGTAGTTTTAGCTAGTAATGAGGTTTGATACTTGTGTGTATCTCTGTTAGCTTGCTTATCGCTCATCTAGGTCGAAACATCATACCGTGCCGTGAAAAGTATGACGTCCCATGTCATAGAGCTACGCTCGAATTCGAGCAGTAGTCCGGTTGATTCATGGAGGTCTTCATCTCCAGACAAGTTGTTTGCGCGCACCTCCCAAAGAATTAACCCTCCGCCGATTGTAGGTATTGATATGTCGACCCGGCTGTTTAACGAGTATTCATTGATCTCTCGTGAAAAGACCAAGGAGGCACAACAGCGGATGGAAGAGATGCGCCAACTCATTGGCAGGCGACAAGCGGAAGGTCCAACGACCCCACTCAATCGACCACGCAATTTCGTAGGGGAGCACATTACGCCAAACGCATCTGAGGCGGTTAATCCAACGGTTTTGACTCGCTTGGAGGAATCGTTAGCGGATGCAGACCAAAGTATGGTTCGCGCAATGTCATATCATGAGGCTCTACAGAGTGTCCTCGAACAGTTCATACTTGAGATCAAGGAGGTAAGCTTCAATGGTCTGCTTGAATGCTGTGGACCAATATTTTCTCTAGAAGGCCACGGATCTTGATCGAACGCGAGTGGAACTACAGAACATCAAGCGCCAATGTGAGCTTGTTAAGAGCTTGTTAGCAGACGCAACGGCCGAAAAGGAAATCATGTACGAGGTCAGTGCACGGCGATTGTGACGATAAACATACGGGGTCATCATATCACTCAGGCGTTTAACGAGGAACTGGACGCGATGTACGACGACGCCAACCTCCCTCGCGATGAAGCTTGGGAGTCCATGACAAAGGACTTGTGTCAAACGAAAGAGGCACGGAATGCTTTGAGCAAAGAGAATTCGTAAGTCCCCCGTTCGCTTCGCGTCCTCATACATTGTACGAGTTTAACAGGGAGCTGAAACGAAAAATCGCCGAACTGGAGTCAGAAAGAGAGGAGTAAGTCCGTTGATCTTGTGCTGGTTCTCGCCTGACTTTGTACTAGGTGGGCTGTCTCGCTACGGGCTCGTGGACTGATATCATGACATGTTTCCTGATTTCTACGTCATTTTTGCATTTATTTTTGCATTGCATTCTTGCCTACCTACTCACAATGTCATCTCTGCAGCTGGACTGCATCAGCAATTGACAGATCACACTCTCAGTTTCACTGCTCGTTGTGCGACTAACTCTGTCAATCTTTTACGCTTCAAGGGAGAAGGTAAGCTCTTGTAAGCAACTGGTCCGGTATCGTTAGGTGAGGTGGATGCAGTAGAGATCTCTGAACCAAGATCCGCTTGCTCCCCAGTTTCTGTTAAGTAAGGGCTAAAGGCCATTCAGAAGCAGAATCTCTCGCAGGTTTTTCACCGACCTTTCTGTGGCCGCGACAGAGCCATCATCTATAAAGCGATCTTCGTCGTCTTCTTCCCTGATATCTATTTCACTGGTGTCCATCGCTGCCCATTGCCGGGAGATATCTAATAGTAGGTCCCATTGTTGTACCGCAGTATGTGTGATTATTTCACACTCCTCGCGGGGACAGATTTCGCGGCAATGAGGACACTGGACTGACCCTGTCTGATGGTTGAATGCCGTATTGGAACCGTCGCCCAATCGTTCGAAACACTCAACACAGACAGGATGTAGGCATGGAAGGCTGAATCCAGATTCAGATAGAAACCTTGGGAGTGCAGGTTGGCATCTGACCTGATGCATTTTCCCACTGCCATTCCCTCCATACAGATGGCACATTCTTCTTCTTCTGCAAGTGTGTTCATGTCAATGGTTTCACACATGCGTCGCAAGAACTTGATGAGAAGATGTGCAGGACCACAATAATGCCAAGAAACGATGGTACGTACCTTGATAGCGCTCTCACCAAGGTCTGCTGTCTGCCGGGTCGGTACAGCCCCACCACGATCATCGGCGAGTTCTTTCGCATCCTGCTCAACCTCTGTGTCTCGAAGCTGGAATGGTCAATATGGGGCGAAATCACCACGACCGGAAAATACACCTTTTTGATAGTACGCCTGTCCTTTTCCCGAGCCTAATGATGTCCATTACTTCTATGACATGTTCTAGTAAAAGGAAAACCCTTACCGCATTTAAATTAGTGATCGTGCGCTCCAGTGACTGATTTTGACGCTGGGAAGTATTTTCTCTCGAACCGGAACTCCTACCTGCGCCACTATGTACGTTTCGCTGAACCTGTTGTAGTTCGGATCTCAAGCTTTCACTCTCTTGCTCGAGGGATCGAATTCGGGTGTACAGCTTCTCCACGCCTGATCTCGCATCTCTCAGGTTGTTCTAGAGGAACTTGGAAGTTGTCTACTAGTGGGTTCGGCTAGAGTTGAAATGTGGATACCAAGATGGACACTCCGATTTCTCTTTCGATCTCTTCATGAGGATGTCGAATGGAATTATTCAAGTCATCGTGACCCGTCGCTGAACGTTTGAATAGTATTGGATGTGACTCTTCTCGTCATGACCACCTGGGGACTACTTACCGGTGCCCTTTCTGAGCTTCTGCTTGGAAGTCAGCCTACGTGTAGATGCTCTTGTATTCGGCATGATACCCGAGAATAGTTTCTTGATGACTAGTGACAGTCCCCATGAAAAAAAAATTGATCACGCAGTCCTGGAAAGATCCAGTGCTTAGGGGAACAAGCTATTCAAAGAGGGGGTTATCAATGGACAGATTGATTGGAATTGCATTCCGAGTTACTTTCAAGTCCCTGTCGATTAGTGGTTAAATCGCCACGTTGTGGAACTCACAGTACCGTGGCGCCGCAGGTTCAATTCCTGCCAGGGACAATGTTTTCCGGATCAGTGACCTTTTTA
>JBBPUO010000003.1:67421-81186 GCA_038094755.1 Caloboletus firmus | reverse complement strand
ATTCGTGGCAGCAGTGTTTTGACGAGGCGATGGTTCTTGGAACCAGGAGGCTCTCGTCTCACTGGCATCGTGATTGTCAATCATGGCTGCCCGAAGGTCCCTTGGAACAATTGATCTTTGCTTTTTAGGAACTGCTTCGGCCCAACCATCCTCCACAAGAAACCACTCTGCGATCGCATTGCGTTTGGGCGGGGATGTATGGTTGTTCGATTGTGGGGAGGCGACCCAGCATCGAATGCAAAAAAGCACAATAAAGATGGGAAGGATCAAGAAAATATTCATCACCCATACCCATGGTTCGACTTTGCACTCGTTTAGCTCCTTAGGTGGGGGTGACATTAAATACACAGGGGATCATATCTTTGGTCTATTGCCGTTGATGGCATCGATCGCGAACGGCGCTGGAGGCATGGTCGAGGACATCGGGGATCCTCGTGCACAAAGTCATGGTAATATCGACGGCGAGGTTAGTCTACCAAAACTACGTGCCGCAATTTTCCAGGGGCCGGGCTCACGAGCTAGCTAGCCACTGGAGATATATGGACCGCTCGGAACGCGCGCATACATTCGTGCTGGCCTCACATATACGTATACTCTCTTGGGAGCCCCATACGTCGTCCACGAGCTTCGCTTTTCAACTGATCCATCCGACGGCGATCGGATCGAGCTGCCCCGTCACATGTCTGAGCTGCCAAGTGGTCGCAACATACCCCAGGTCGGCGGAGTCTGGAAGGACATCTTCAAGGATGATCTTGTCAGCGTCTCCGCAGCCCCCATTCTGCATTCTGTGCCATGCGTGGGGTATGTTATCCAGGAAGCCACTGTTCCAGGAAAAATAGATCCACAAAACTACATCCCAAGCATAAAACGGACCAAGACTCCGATATTGGTCATGAGTCGTTTGCAACAAGGCGAGAGTATAGAGCTTTCGGATGGGACTGTCCTACATGGCCCTCCCCGTCGTCTGGGTCGGAAGATTGTGATCCTTGGTGATACATATAACCCATCCGCAATCACGGATATAGCGCATTCACCAGATTTACTCGTTCATGAAGCAACAAATGCTCATCTGCCTGGTATAGATCCAACTACTAAACATATCGACACGTTCGAGAGCGTCGAGACGAGAGCGAAGTCCAGGGGTCATTCAACCCCACAGATGGCTGCCACCTTTGCAACACAAATCGGAGCACGAAGACTGGTCTTGAACCACTTCTCACCTAGATACCCTGGGAACGACGACGTTGATGCGGAGGCAAGGGTCACAATGGAGGCGATAGCAGATTTAGCGAGGGAGCAGTTCACAGGCGAAATTATTTGCGCCAGGGATTTAATGACAGTGGAGGTAAACCTACCACAGCAGACTACAGATCCCTGACAATGCCACCGAAATACATAACGCACGATAGCATCAATCGTCCGGAGGATCGGACAATGCACTACTTGAATCACTTGCCTCTCCTTCTTCCAACTCTTCTCTGATTTTTTTCTTCGTTTTCATTTGCTTCGGGTCCTCTGCTACCTCCCCCATTTCGATGTCGTCATCTTCAGTCTGATTAAAGGATGTCAGGTCTTTTCTTGAATGTATTTCCCTCTGCGACGACAGTGGGGTTCCGGAATGTGGAGCTGCATCTTTGATTAAAGTATTCGGCTTCAAAGACAATGGAACATCAAGCGAGTCGACATCTTCCCCATCCTCTCTCTCGGCGACCTCGCCAGACTCGGCACCGTCTACATGCTTGTCATCATCGATTGGTGGCGTTCCTTGGACGTCTTCGTCAGCATCGATGGAATCGGCAGCAGGTGTGGGCATCGGGGAGGCTAAACGTGACACCGTGCTCTCCTTGTCTTTTCCCATTAGGCGGAGAGAGCTGAGATCCAATACGATATTATCCAGAGCAGACTTTTGCCCTCTGATGATGCGTTCTTGTGTCTCATGCTCCGACGAAATTGCCGCCATGTCATTTTCCAGGGCCAGAATCGACCTCGAATGCGGACGTGTCTTAGGATACCATCATGTGAGGGAGGAGAACATTCATGGGGACACGTACCGCTCCAATTCATCGCGACTAGGGAGCGTGTTTATTTTTTCTGCGATCGAATCATACTCCATCTTCCGCCTGCGCTCCATTTGCGCGTGTTCCAACGCGACCCTGAGCTCGCTGATTTGACCACGGAGAAGATCGTGTTCCTGCTCTAGTAGGGAGGGGTTGGCATTTTCAAAGAAAAAAAAGGTCGAATGGACCTAGAAAGTACTTACCGATTCTATTCCGCTCCCGTTGGTACTCCTCTACTTGCCTCGACTCAGCCTCGCAAATTATCAGGCTCTTCTTGAGTGCCAACTCGAAAGAGGCCAGTTCGACCAAGAAAGCCTCGCGTGCGTCATCAACGCTCCCACCATGGGTAGGCGGTAGTAATGGGGTGTGTGCTAGTGAGGCATAATTGTGGAACTTTTTGACGACGCGACGGAGAGCCCGTTCATCGTTGGTGATGCGGGTGTGGATGATGGCATCTGAAGGAGGAGGGATTATTGCGGTAAACGTGCCAAGGGCCGTGGCATACATACCTTCTTCCTCTGCAGACAGAGGTGGAATGGCTGGTGTTGCTTCAAGCTGGGGGGGATTGCTCATGGTCGGAATCAAGATGTGCTTGTAAACGTAACTCGCGAATAATGTACTTCAACGACAGTGCAATGCAATAACATTAGCGATTTCGAAAACACGACAAGCTCTGGGTCTCCCTCGCAGACAAAGGTCCTTACAAGGCGCTGACCGACGATATCAACTCAACCCCATTCGTCCGACACAAAGGGTGTCACAAGGTCATATATCTCCTCGTTCCCTATGCTCCCTTTATTTGACTTGTTTCTTCCCATGACACGCTTGATCATACCCCCAACCCCCTTCTTGGAAGCCACCTCCTGATCAATCGGGGCAATGCGCCCTGTTTCTGTCTGATAGCAGTTGTCGATATACTGTGCCAACTTCCGTAACCCGCTCGAGCTATCGCTGGCAGCTCTACGCGAATCTTGCACAGCCGATTGCAGATACATTGCGAGGTTGGGAAAATTAATTGGGAGGTTGGGATATGGCGTCGTTGGTGTCGATGGAACAACATAATATTTGGCCATATATGACTCAGAACCATCGCGGAGAAGAGTCGGGAGCGGCGACAACGTGTACGAATACGGTAGGACGCTGACATCGCCGTTAGTAAACTTGTGCGAATTGTGCACGTTAGAGGGGATAGGGTAGTCTGTTGTCAGATAGAGTACTGTTCTCCATTCAGACGCAGAGTGATGGATCTTGGCAGACCCGTTCATAAGCACAACAGTCCTCCATTCTACACATCTTGACACACCTTGACAAACTGGATTACAGTTCGCAGTTTGAGATCATGTTTGGCGACGCTGAGCGCTTCTACGGTGGGCTCCACGCGGGTGCCGCTCAGCCTGGCCATCAACTTGAGCAACTTTCGCCAACTGGGGGCCTGAAAATGGAAAACAGGCGCTTTGCCATAAGGAAGAGTGATCACGTTTGGCATCAAATTAGCCATAGGCAACAGCTCCGTCGAGATGACTGGAAGAGTAAAACCCAAAGCTAAACGACGGTGTCAAAAGGGTGCGAGATGTACTTTAGAGTCGAGACATACAAACGCCTATGAGCATCTCTCGTTCAACATATTGATTTGCTGTCAGCGGGACAACTGGTCGTGTGGATGGTCCTGGTTCTGTATCGACCTCTTCTTCAACCCCTTCATCCAACGGGTCCAGACTAGCGGAGGACCCGAGAGAAAGGTCGGGGCTAGCAGGCGGATGTGTGGGGGATTTATACCCTGAGGAAGCAGGGAGAAGTTCATTACCCAGGGAACGCCCAGCCGACGTATTGCTTTCGGATGAAACTGATGACCAACTCGGTCTCGAGGCAAAAGATGGCATTGTCGATTGTTCGCTACTAGTTTGAGTCTGTGATAAAGACGGCGAACCGGGCACGCGGTCCGATGAGCGTTCGTAATCGCTTTGCAGGTATGTATTAGAGGTGGCTGAGGACGAGGAGGGTGTGACAGTTGAATGACTCGGGGAAGGGGGAGGAAGAGGGTTCCGGACCAGGTTGGAAATAATGTTAGCATACAATGGAGGTGTTGGGGATAAGATATCCCGGGAAACGTGCAAGTTTTGAGCGTCATTCGGTGTTCCACGAGGAAAATCACTTGGATCGTCTTCATGCTCGTCTTGGTTTACGGAGGAATGTGAAGAGGAGAAATCTCCGTTTAGGGAGGAGTACTGTGATGAGGTCGACGGCGTCGGAGTTATCATGTGTAGCCAACTTTCTCCTTCCGGGGGATGCGCAGACGCCTTTATTGCGGAGATAGATGCCCGATCTACGGATGGCGGTCGAGGTGAGGTGGAAGAGGACGGTAATTGCTCATCGAGAGAATAGACGCTGCTGGACAATAGTCGTGATTCTTCCAGGGCCCTTGCAAGTTCCTCCTCTTCCTGGTCGATCAGCTCTTGCTCACGTTTTCGAGCTTCCGACGCGGAAAGTGTGAACGCAACTTCAATTTCCTTCTCGTTGGGGGGAGGTACGGTCTCCGATACCATAGGTTCAGTGGGCTGGGAAGATGAACCGACCATGGGCAGTGGTATCGATGTGGGATAGAGCGGAATTCTTGAAGCAGAAGCAATAGCCAATGCTGGCGGTTTCGGCGGAATCGGCGGCAACGGGTTGGTCAGGGGTTTGAGTAGTGCTTGCGGCTTCTGGGGGAGGGGAGGCGGCGGAGGAAGGGTGGCTTTGGGTTGCGTAAAAAAATAATCGCCGTACAGTGATGAACGTTGTGGTGAGTGATAAGGTGAAGTCATGGGACCATAGTTGGTGTGCGGTCGCTGGGCAGCACTTTTGTCCCAGATTCTTGCGCGCTGCTGACCGGGGATGAGACTCTGTGGGATAAATGGCTGCGGGGCGTTAATCGTCGTCTCTGGAAAATAGGGATATGCGCCCGACAAGCTTGTATGCCGGGGTCTGGGAGGGCGGGGATCGAACTGTGAAGGTGGGACATCAAGGGGCGTAGCATGATGGGGTGAGTGAGAATACTGCCAGGCTAAGGAGGGGGTAAACTGGGCCGAAACGAGAATGAAGACGATGTTCGTACCTGGATGGTTGTAGGATTGCATCGTTAAGTCGAAAGACCTGGCAGGACGACCGAGCGCTGTCGGTGATGGGAAAAGGAGCGCTACCCGTGGGCGATCAAGTACTTGTATGGTGTCGTGCCTGAGCCGAGCTCGACAGTGCTGTGTGGTTCGTCCGGAGTGCGGTGGACAAGGAGGTCGAGATGACAGTGGGATGCGTGAGAGCAGCAGAAGGGCACATGTTGAACAGCCAACAACGCTCATCTCGCTTGACTTATCGTCCCTTTGACTTTAGCCCATACCAGCCGCAGCGACACAATCAACTATTGCTCGACACGAGAGGTACAACGCTGAGATAAAAAAATACTCTAACGTACAATATGCAAAGGAGAGCAAAGAGCTGAAGGAAGTCATGCTGATGAGTATGCTTGTGAAGACCTGAAGTCGAGAAGAATGTTGAATGGCATGGCATGTGAGTATGTGGTGTACGTGCAGCAGAAAATAAAATGAAAACCAAGAATGCACAACAGACGCATCAAAGGTCATGACACGCGAGAAGAAATGAATTTAACGGGAGGGTGCGAAACACCCTGGACAGCGGAAGTCTTGAATCCCAGCTTCCGCATCACCGCTAGTAGATCTGCTCTTTGCAATGGCTTAGAAAGGGATGCGGCAAACAAGCCGTTCTGCTCGTCTCCTGTGCTGTAGGCGCTAACAGCAATAATCGGGGTGTTGGTGTTCTTGTTGTTCGTGCTCTTGATATACCGAGCAGCACTTTCACCATCCACTACAGATCTCTCAGCCTCAGCAGATGCGGCTGTGTCAAAGATAGATACACTTACGGACTGGCATGTGCAGGTCCATCAGGATACAGTCGAATTCTATGAGGCAATCAGTTTAGATTTTTTTCCAAATCATAGCAACAACTCACTGATGTCGCCCATCGCAACACCAATCGCTTCAGAACCGTTAGCAACTACTACGCAGCGACACCCAAGACGGATGAGCAGCGTCTCTATTATCTTAGCCGTGATAGGATTGTCTTCAGCCAGTAAGCAGGTCACAGCACGATCCGTAGGATCCGGCCCCTTGCGCAAATCCACCGAATGAACCGACGAGGGAGGCGTCTCGAACTGGCTTAAACTTTGCCCTGCTGAGGGAGGCCAGTTGTCAGAACCTGATCCATCGCCCGCACTACTCGAAATAGATGCAGTTCGTAATCGGCTCGGCATCGTGTTCCTGCGCTCGACGCCATCAAGGTGATTGAGTCTGAACCTCTCAATTGCGCCAAACTCCGAAGGTTTGCGTATATGACTGCCAGAACCACTCCCTGGTGCGGACGGTGTTATGCTTGCTCTTGACGGCGAGGAAGCGATTGACGACGTCGACGTTGACGGGGAAGGAGGGCCTTGAGAGATGGTCTTCTGGTCCATAGTCGTCACAACGCTCGGAGGCTTCTTATGGCGCTGCGATAGACTACGCCTTCGCGTGCTGATGCTCGCTGGGTCGGATAAGGTATGAGTGATGGGGGCTAGTTGATCTGTCTTGAGCTTGCGAATCACATCGTCGTTTGCCTGCTTCAAGACCGGTAGGTTCTTAAAACTGAAGGACCCAAAGTCATCGCTGGCCGGAGAGGGAGCTGAGTCTCGATTGCTTGCTAAGGGAATGGGCTGTACGTTAGCGGGGTTGGTGGCCGGGCTCTCCACGTTCGTGATAGCGACGTCGTCATCATGGAATAACTGAGGTATCGCTCCTCGGGGATCAAAATAATCCGTCGACTCCGGGTCCGAGAGTTGCGGTATGAAAGCAGCTTCTTTCGAAGTGACTTTATCCCACTCAATCCCCTCAAAGAAGGGGTGATTTTTAATTTCATCGGCACCGTTAGCACCCAACCGTGTCGTGGGATTGATGTCCATGAGTCTTCGCATGAAATCCTTGACCTCATCCGAGAAATCTACCCAATCTTCGTGCCACTCGATTTGTCCTGAGAGTATGTTTTCAAATACCTTTTCCGGAGTCTCGGCATGGAACGGTGGAATCCCATACAAAAATTCGTATGTGATGACCCCCAGAGCCCACTAAACGACAATGAGTAACTGTACGTCTTGGAGGACAATGCGAGGATCCGCACCCAATCAACGGCAGCATCGTCACCGCGAAGACCCAGTATTGTCTCGGGTGCCAGATAGTCCGGCGTGCCGACGAACTTTTGCTCCCCGGGAGGAGTATTGCCGCCCGAATGCGATCGTAGATCTGTGGTGAGTTCCGTGGCGAACGATTGTAAAGGACTGTCTGCAGCCTTGCTCCGCCTCGAATAAAAGCTTGACACCAACTCGGAACCACTGCCTGACTCGCTGATGTCGTCTGCGGGGAACTGTAATAACGACGTTCCATTCCGAGATACGGGATATGCTCCTTGCCCAAAATACGAACCTCCGTCGGACGGCAACATAGGGGAAGCAAGGAAACCTGAATCCAGGGAAGGGGGCCGAGACCTCGAATCGTACCTTGTGCGATGGCGAAGTACCATAGGTCCTTCTCGAGTCTGTCGACCCAAGAGACCAATCCTGCTCAATCCAAAATCGGTGAGCTTCAAGTGCCCGTGCTGGTCGATGAGCAGGTTATCCGGCTTCAGATCCCTTGTTTGACAATGATCTGTCAGATTGGCTGTTTATATACAACAAGCTCAGTCTTACCGATGAACAACACCCCGTTCATGGAGGTATTCAAGGCCCAACACTACTTCTGCAATGTACTGACGGGTCCATTCTTCTGGCAGTGACCCCAATGACTTGATGAGAGCAGCGCAGTCACCGCCATTTAGGTACTCCATAACGAGGTAAAGGTTCTCCCTGCTTTGGAAAGTGAAGTATAACTTCGCTACGAATGGCGACTCTGCCTGTTTCATGAGGATCATCCGTTCTGCCTTTACGTTGGTGATTTGGTTTTTCGCGATCATGTCAGCTTTCTTGAGGACTTTGATCGCATAGTAGTCGCCTGTCGCCTTCTTCTTGGCCAGGAAAACTGAACCAAATGCACCCTTGCTTATCGGCTTGATGATGTCAAAATCCTTGATGGACGTCGGTGTAGAACGGGACAGCGGGGCCGCGGATGGCTGGCGGGGAGATAGAGGCGTATTGGAAGACGTTGGACTGAACATTGGATTGATAGTGGAATGTCGTCGGTGTCCACGGCGAGTGGCAGCTGGGGCATCTCGAGGGAGAATGCTAGGTGACAGGGGAGGTGTGACTAGAAGTCGTGGTTCCAAAAGATTATTGGTAGATCGACGGGCCCTTAGAGTGCCGTTCTCGTCAGGAACTTCATTGAGATCCATGTAGGGTGGGTAGTCATCCGGGTATGTAGAGGCAGTGATCGGTTGTGCCAGAGCAAGAGGAGACGATATGGATGATGGCGTCGAGGATCTGGTGGGCATCTTGTTCATCATTTGCCAAGCTGGTGGAATTGAAGTAGGAACGGGCATGGAAACTGGTTGCCGGTTCTCGTTTGGCACGGTAGGACTAGGGGACGAAGGGGCCACAGGCGTAGGACCAGACGATAACATATCTTCAACGGAGCTGATAGAAGCACTTTCTGATGCAGCCTGAGGCAACGCAGTTTCTTCCATTATCTCGGGTGTCGCACCGCCAATCGACGCAGGATCGTCTTCGTTGTCACTCTCCTCTTCATACTCGACGGTCGCCAGACTTTCTTCCACCCTCTCCTTCCATTCGTGCCATATCTTCTCCGAGTATCGAATGGTATTCTGCATACGGACAACGTTATCCACCTTTTGTCGCATTATCCGCTCGGCATCCTCCACTAGTTGGGTCAGCGCAGCATCCTCTATCGTCGGTTTGCACCAGTTTCGCACTTGAGACATCTTCCGCTCCGAGGTCGGAGAGAGTAGTCTTTGTCGCTCGATAGGTTCTTTCGACTCCTCCTCCTTAAGAGAGGGAATGGTAACTTCCAGCGCAACCTGCAAAATATCATCCAACTGCTCCAACAGCCGACGCTGCATCTTCTTCACGCCAACACGCTGCATTTTGTTCGTTCGGAATAGTTGAAGAGGGTTTGCCATACTGGGTGATGTGGACGGGGAGAAGATGGGTACTCCACGATATTCGGGAGTCATCGCTGGCGACGAGGTCTCCAATGCGAGTAAAAGCTCTTTGATAGTGTTTTTAAGCTCACCGATGGATTCGTTGCACTCGCAAATTTCTGCCTCGAGATGATGCACCTCCGCACAAGTCTCGCTGTGTTTCTCAAAGTACCACTGCGGGATATGGCACTCACAGATGCGACACAGAATAGGTTCGGTGGATATGGGTTGTGTGAAGGGAAATGGCGTCACAGGCTCATCAGCCATATGCTCTGCTATGGGTGCTTCCTCTGGCAGGGACTCTTGACCAATTTCTCCGGATTCCAGAATAATGGAGGGGGACGCGTACTCGTAACGCGGAGGAGCGATGGGTTTGACAACCCACATCGTGTGAGAGGGTTGCACGTCCTCGCGATCAATCATGAGCATGCCTTTGCCCTCCATCTGTTGGTAAAGGATGCCGTTCGCGGGAGCTTCCTGGTGGCCCTCAGGTTGAACTTGCAGCCGAAACCTGGCTTCGACTGTGTGAGAATCATCTTGCTGAAGACGTTGAGTTGCATCTCTGAAAACAGTCCAATCCGACGGCGCAAGTAAGTGCGATATCCGTGTCCCAGAAAGTTCTGTTGGTTCAGTTCTAATAATGTCAAATGTCAAATGGATGTGACCAGGTCAGAGACTGAGATCTTACCCAACGACAACTTTCCATGCGTAATTTACCCAGATAAAGTGATCCCCGTCCAGACTGAGCTCCATGATGATATTCTGATTTTGGGCAGTCTCCGCCTGAAGACGCAGGCGCTCGGTAGCCAAAACTCTGGCAGACTCGTTGTGCTCTGGTAGCTTGTTGGGCAAACGAGATGAGGGATCCGGGGAGGTCGATTTTCGCATGAGCTCCTTTGAGTGTTCGTCCCTTGAACGCCTGCCCTGACTAACCACCCGACTCATTCGTAAACGGTGTTCGTCTTCGAGAGACATGCGCAACGACCCCTCATCCTTATGTCCGCGAGTAGTCGGCGTCGGCGCTGGAGGCTGTTCTTCTGAGGGCTTGAGCACGAACATGAGAGGTTCATCTTGTTCATCCTCGTTATTATCGTCGAAATTCCAGAACTGCTTCTCTGCTTCCCACCACTCCACGACCCGACTGAGGCTAGCGACGGCAAGTAAGACTTGCACATACCAGTTTCGTCCGTGCCAATCTGGATGATCATCCCAAGCTTTCCCGATGTGCTGGACACGTTGAACGAGGGATTCGCAAACCTTTGGTTGAGCTGTAAGCTGCGCAGTGGACATTTCTGTGACATCCGTTGCAACGCCTATAAGGTCGTAGAGCGCGGTCATGATGGGATCAACGGGGTCATCAACAAGTATGCGTGAAGAGCGGCGATTGACAGTAGAAACCGGGAGTACGTCAGAAAAGCTGCCATGCGTTGTGGCAGGGGGCAAGGGAGATCGGGATCTGGAAGTTGAACGTGAACTTTGACCGGATCTAACGGGACGAATGGGAATATGGACTGTGCGTGAAAGTCTGCGGGTAGAGAGGGTTTGGGATGGCCAGGCCGTGGGAGGGATGACGTTGGACTGCCTGCGGGGGCTGGTTGTATCAGAGAGTGTTGTAAAAGGGACAACGGGACTAGGTCCAGCACTAGAGGAAGGAGGGGTGGGAGCAGACTTTTCCCAGGGATTGGTGTTTTGTCTGCGCAAGGAGGGGCTGAAAGAAGAGGATATGGATGCTGCAAGAAGACCAGGGGACGAGGTCCGATGAGTCAGAGCAGGGAAGGAACAAGTGCCATTCTCTGGAAACGCACGCTGACGACTGTGACGGCCCTCTGGTTCAGCCTCGTAGCCACTGTCGGAATAATCGTCTGCCTGGGAAGCGGGACGAGGCTGGAAGAGGAGGGGGTCGTGGAGGGACTCGTTGTCACCGTACTGAGAGTCGTGGTCGGGGTCACGATCACGGCAGGAGTCGCGATCCACGTCGTGGTCCTGGTCACCCTCATGGAGCCTCTCCTCGAAGAATGTGGTGATATTGTTGATTACCCTACGGAGTTCCTTGTCGCAGTCTGCCTTGGCTGTCCTTAGACGACGGGTGACATGTCTGCGGACAAAAGGCATGGATACTGTATTTGAGCCTGAGCCAAGGGAGCTGGGTGAGGTGGAGTACTGGTTGACATCGGGGGTTAAGACGAGGGGACTCGGGGCCTGACGACGAGGGACGTCGGACATGTAGAGAAAGTGAAGGAGATGGATCAGAGAAAATGGGGCGGGGAGAAAAGGAGGGCGAGAGAGAGCATCAGGCGACAGCAGTGACGGCGAGCAGTTGACCAAAGTGAAGGGCGGGCGATGCTCCCAATGTCTCGGCGTCCTTTCAATCTTGCCCAACCACACAATCTTTTATTCTATTTTATATTATTATCCATGCCGAGACTCTCTGGGGTCTCGCTCACTCTCCCCCCATTTTTTTCTCCTATTATGTAAGCCACCCCTTCTATCATGCTCCTCGTCGACCTCGCCGCCCGCGCTCTGGCGCAAACTCGCCCGCGTCTCTCCGCTCTCCGTTGTTCTTCCACCCTCAGAGGCGACCAGGAACACCTCCATGACATCCTCGACCAGGCAGAAGACGCGCGTGGTTTGTCCCCCTTGCCCGTTTCCCCACCCCTCCTCACCCCTCGCAGTCTCCGACGACCCAGGTACCCAATGGCAGGCAACCGGTCTTCGAAGAAAATTCGCTCCTGGCCTGGTATGCTGTTCGAGTTTCCTCTTCACACCGCTAACAGCTCCTACAGTTCATTCGCCCCCACTACTGGTCGTATAAGCACCGGTTTCAGCCAAAGAACGTTAGAACGGCACCTCTCCTGGTCGCACCCGGTCGGAAAGAGGCGTTTCAGTATGACATTTTCCGCGAGTTTGGTATAGACCCTCTCTGGGAGACGAGCAACTCAACCCTGCTCGCCACATTCGTCTCTGAGCTCGGTAAAATCAGACCTCGCACACAAACGCGCCTGACAACAAAGACACAGCGCAGACTAGGCAAGGCCATCCGCCGTGCCAAGATGATGGGCGTCATTCCTTTGTTTTATAATCCCCGCATGATGCCCAAGCCAGGGCAGCTATAGTAGTCGTGGATCACACTCTTCTTGCATTGTGCTCGTCGCTGGTATCGTGTTCAAATTGATTAGTGTCTCTGATCATGTAACTCGCACGCCAGGCTGCAGACAACCAGTTGAACCAAATCGCTGTAAGCAAGATGATGGTCACGCAGACAACGCGCTCGTCGGACTCTGTAAGCACTGGTACACAATCTCTATAGTTCTGCCAGCAGCATCGTGCCCAAATTCTGCACAACCTGGTCTCCGATCGCCTTCTCCACCGTTTCTTCCAAATGCCGTTTGGGATCCTGCTTCCCCACATGACGGGTCTTCAATTTCTCTGCAGAAAGCGTGGACTCCTCCTGCACCGATTTATTGTACGCCTCTGATAGCGTAAGCATTTTCTGCGGCGCAAATAGTTCATCCCAATCCGCAGAAACTTCTGATCGGAACTCACCTTGATGGCGCCTTCATTGCTCTCCTTGTGAGAACAGAAGTCTTTAAGCTTTAGACCCTCCGTCCAGTTCCGCTTATGCAAATTCATCAGCATTGCTTGCTCCAACTCGGTCTTGCGGTAATTGACAGCAATAGAGTAATAGTGGCGGTTCAATCCATGAACCAGTGCCTGGATCGAAGGCTTGTTGATGTGTCCAATATTGGATGTTGTCTGCCGTGGTTCCCGTCCCGCAAGCACAGTCTGGGGGTTGATGAGACGGAAGGCATCAATGACCACCTTGCCTTTCACAGACTGGATGGGATCGATGACCACCGCAACACAACGATTTTGCATTTGTTCAAACGACTATGGCGAAAAGTGAGGTCGTGCATGGCCGATCACCGACAATCTTACTTGTTGTGTGTTGATGTCGACACTTGATAACCAGCACCCAAACCCCGGATGTGAATGGTACCACCCAACAACCATCTCGGGTCTGATGCACATGGATTCAATGAATGCGAAAGCAAGCACACAGCGAGGACTGCTCACCGGCCGGTCTGTTTCAGCATATCAACCATTTTTGTCTGAAAGACATGATCTACAGATTCGACGGTGACTGTCGTGCCCGATTGGGGCATGGCAAAGACGTCGATGACTTGCACCGTATACTCGTCGACGAATTCCCCGAGCATGAGGCCCATGACCTCCATGGGAACACCAGCACGTCCATGCTTCAGCATCTTCACGAGAATGAGCTTTCACATATGAGGTATTGGTTGCCACACCTTCAATAGCGCCAACGATGAGATATGAATGACTTCTCCACTGTAGTCCCTATATGAGCGCATTGCACCAGGGGGTGAGGTCAATAACTCACTTGTCTGGAAAAGTAGTGTCAACTGGGCCGCGCATGTTGGCCCTGAACTGATTCCCAATGAGGCTTCCTATGTCGTCCATGGTCGCTGCGTGCTAACGTTCTGTTAGTATGTATGCGCTCCGCTGACGCGTCTTTGCGG
>JBBPUO010000003.1:4410-29828 GCA_038094755.1 Caloboletus firmus | reverse complement strand
CCAAAAAAAACATATTGGACTCTAGGACTAGTAGTGTTACACTGTACATGAAAGTAAAAATGTCGTCAACAAAACCAAAATGACAGAGATCATAGCTAGAGGGAATATTGCAATCCGACGAAAAACGTTGGTAACAAATGCAAGCATGTGCTGTCCGACATTAAGATCTGGCTGTTCCACGTGTACGCTAAAATCAAGGTTCCTCCTCTTCCGCCTTCAAAGCCTTCAACGTTCTAAACGCAGCCCGAGCCTCCTTCTCTGCTTTCGTGGGTGGCACCATCCTTACAAACGCAGCTCCCAAGAGGGTGCAGAGCCCACCAAACCGTAATACCCATGCTACACCATTCTTCCCATAGTAAGTCGCGTGGTCACCAAGGCCACTCGATGCGACGGTCGACAAAATGTCTTCGGGGTGAGGAGAGGGAAGTGGCTTAGAGGGCGCGGATTCATCAACAATGCGGAAGATGAAGCTTGCCACGAGGGCGATCTGTTGTACCCGTTGTGTTGAATAAGCTTTGACGAGGTAAACAAGAATAGTACATACGATGAACTGTGGCGACACAACCGCCAGGTTGTGGATTCCAAGTATCGTTCCTCCTGCCACAGGTCTTGTTCCTCTACCATCCAATGACTCGCCAACCGTAGTGCCGTCTGCCTCTGTGGCATCGTACTCGCATTGCATGAGGGGCTCACGGCCATCAGTAGAGTGTCGTGCCGGACGTAGAGTGGCTGGTGTCGATTGGCATTCGTTCATCTCCTTGACGAACTGCGTCGAGGCCATCAATTTTCAAATTATCCAACAAAACGAAAGAAATACACGCCTCCATGATGATAGCGAAGGGTACCCAACAAGCTACACTTGAACAAATTCCGACGAGGCTAATCATAACGATTGCCTCGGGAACCGTCGATATCCAAAACGAAGAGAACATCAGTATCGTAAAAAGCAACATAGCACCCATCCAGATGTCCCTCAGGAGAAGTGGTCTGCGAGGGAATTGGACTGATTTCCCTGAAGCGATAGCTTCTTCACGCCATCTGTGAAGGTTAAAGCGAAGGCGCTGGATATGTGACCGTTCGTCATCACCCTCTTCAGGAAGTATAGTGGAATCACGGCTTGTGAGGATAGGAAGAACAACACTCGCAATGACAGCCACTGTGGGAAAAGCCGTTTGACCAAAGTGCAGAAAAAGGATGCATAGTAAAGCGCACCGAGACTCTGAAGAAGCATCGCAAATTCGCCAGTCCGTGTAGCTATTTCAATGTCGGGCTCTTGGCCTAGCTGATAAGCCATGACTTGACCGACGTAAGTGGTGGAGTAAAAGAGGATGGGGAACCTGTGTGAAGGTCATGTCAGACGGGGCACAAAACCGTATAACTAGAAAGGCAGCGCACCAGCCCATGAAAGCAAACAATTGTACAACACAAACTCTCTTGATGGGCTTAGGTAGGGAAATGACGGCTGAATGTACGGTCTCCAACAAATCGTAAAGCGTGTTGTGCCTTGCATTTGGATCATCAACTTGTGCAAAAGGAAAGCAGCGGGGTGTCTCACCTCTCTTTTCTTCTGTTGACGGTTTCCTTCTCTTCGTGGCAAACACATGTAACCCAGATGGAGAGGACGAGGAGGAAAATGCTAACAACACAAAACTTGCGAAACTGGTCGCCTCCCACAAAATCCAGAAAAGAAATCTTCGCAAGGGGTAAAAATCCTATCCGCAGCCTGTTGAACACAGCGTCGTGGTGCATGATAAAAATATGCACGCACCAAAAGCATATCCAATAATATTGCCTGCTTGGCCCATACGAGCATGCCATGCATTGGCAGTGTTGAGTTGCTCAGGGGGGGTGACGTCCAAAAGAAGGTTGCGTAGAGATGCTTGCAACGCGTTGAGCGCAAAATCAAGAATATAGAATGCAAAGACGGCGATGCCAATGGCAACATTTGTAACCTAAAAATGAGATGTTAGCATAGGTAAACCGTTATACGATCGGTGACGCACTTGCTTCTGCCGTTCGGGATCCCAGTCACCGGCACCTCCACCAAACAGGTCCACAACGAACGAGGCGGAGCTGCGACAGTACGCAAGCGCAGACGTAGAGAAGACGAGGGCCACGGTCGAAAGGACGACCCAATATCTGCGCCGGAACCTGGAGTGTGATGAATCGGATATAGCACCTGTCGGGCATATTAGCCTCCGGCGAAGTGCAGGCGCAGGAGAAAAGGATCGACGGACCGATAAGAGGTTGAGCGACCAGGCCGCTGATAGGGCCAGCAAGCCAGACCAAACTTGTGACTTGCTCCGATATGCCAAGAGATAGGAGGAACGGGGTACCATATCTACAGATACGAGTGTCGATTATGGTATGGTTACACCACGCCTCACACACGTTCGCCGTCGACACTTACCCGAGCTCCACGGTCCAGGCAATTTGGGCTCCTGCCATAGATATGGTGAGCGTAATAAGGTTCCATGTGCTTAAGCGGCGTGCAGTGTGTTCCGTTGGGATTGTAGACGGCTTCCCGAAATCATCCGTGCTAAGGTATGAGACTGCTGTTGCGGTGGGGAGGTCAGAACCCTGCTGAAGCTGGAGGCCAGACGTGGTGCGTTGCCTGTGACGGGCAGGCCATGGAATTTGGGATGTTGGATCGGGGTCGGCATCGATGTTGTAGGGAAGGGCCATGAGGGAGGCGGTGGGCTAGAAGTGTAGAGGGTGTTGCTGGGTTGGAAACATAAACGACTAAACGGCAAGACTCGAACGCAGCAACAGCTTGCCCTGTCTGGCTGGCGAGTTTAAGAAGCTCAGCGGTGGGGGGGCGAATTCGGCTAAACCATAGTTGGGACTTCGGAGTTTGAAACCCAGCGGCATTTGAACCTACGCGTCCAGATTAGGGTGGCGGCGACAGCGAGCGGACATATATAATGACTGTTCATGCAATGCTCTGTGCGGTATTATGTGAAAGATAAGTGCCCTGTACTTGGAGCGATAATCTACGTACGTGCAGTACAGTGGGATAGAAAGGTCGAGGTAAGAATAATTCTAAATTAAATTAACGCGCAATGAGCGCACCGAAGCTGTGTAGTAGGCACTACTACCACGCCCAAATCAAGTCCGCGGTGTAGCTGAGGAGCCCTAGTCTCCCCAAGCCAGACTGAGATCAAAAGACACTCGATATTGGCTCCCCGTCTCTTGCCCAGAGAGCGACACGCCAAGCGTGGACACCACCATCTGCTGCACGTAATCTACTTCGTGACCTGTGTGTGGGAAGTTCTGAGCTGATAATCGTTCGATGAGCCCGACCTACAGACCAGTCCAGAATCTGATCCGGAAGCCCGAGAGAGACACAACCCAGGACACAACGAGGTGGGGAGACCATCCGATAACGCAACTGTAGGCTCCGAATGAACGACAGTAACAAATTCATGCATGCGTGCAGCAAGTCAACAGAGCTGATATTGGCAACAAACAAGATAACGCTATGTAACGTGATCGCCTGACGAATCAACTTACCATTGTCAAGCCATTTGACAGCCGTGATTGAAGGGTGGCTTACAAAAATGGAAATTAAAAAGTCATGCTAAAAATGGAAAATCAGCAAAGCCCATCCCGATACCTCTTCAGAACCCCGGGGCCCCCCATTAACTACAAGCAAGGGTAGACAGAGCTGCAGGAACACTCGCAATGCGATTCCTGAATTGAACTGGCATGATACACTCGATGAATTGCCAGGGGTTCCGAGTGCCAACGACTCAGAAGCTAAATAAGAGGAGGGATGCCGCGGAGCAGGAGTTTGTTTGTCCTACCAGTAGGGGAATAGTGTCTGGAGATGTGGGGTGCACACAGCATTGCAGACGAGATGAAACTTCCGTTTCGTCAAGAGGTGTGGGAACCCCACCCACAAGATACCCTTCGTGGCAAGTGAGCATTGAGGGCTGAGAGCAAGTTAGATGGACCCCGCTGAGCCCCAAGAAAGATGTCCTCGCCCGCTTCCTCCATTGTCTTGGTGAGGGGGAGGTAACAGATGAACCTAATTGGCGGTGCAAGGCCGCAGGCTTAGAAACGGGACAGGCACAACAAGGACGCGGAATCGGGCAGAATCTCGCCTAAAAGACACTGCCCCAAATAGACGAAGCAAGCCGCTGTACAGACAGCTGCAAAAAAGGGTAAGTGTTGATGGGATCGAGCAATGAGCACTTGAGCATAGAACATGGCTGCGGTGGACGACGAGACAAAGCGGGAAGTGAAACGTGCACGGTCAGCTGCCTTGAGGCAGTACTCGAAGAGGCCACCCGACCAATATGTGCCGTTGATACTAGTAGTGTGCCACATGCGGATGCCGCTGATGTCGGAGCATAACCCTACTAGAGTACTTGCGAACGTGCACAAGCGGAGAGTCGAGACAAAGGCGCACAGATTGATTTCGCTAGCAGGGAGGTGATACAGGGGGTGCATTTTTGAGGTAATCTGAGCACAGAAACACAGAACACCAAGGGACGTCGCCAAGAATACGGACAGCCCTTGGGAACCGAGGAGCGAGCCAGGTGTCGGAACGCGGATAAATTCTACCCAGGGGCGGAAAGGAGGTGTTTGAACGACAACCCGACAGATTTCACAAAATTGCTGTGTTTCTCGCGTCTAGCGCAATGGGGTATTTGTAGCAATGATATCATCCACTAATAACACGAAAATACAATTTTTTTTTTGGATGTCAGTATCAAACCTCCAAGCTGAGGAAATAGAAATACCGCATTCTCGTTGTTCCCTCGCGTGATCCATTGACCTCGTTAGCTGTCCGAATCTCTGCTATACGTTTCTTGCAATATCCCCCCTCTCCCCTTTTCTTATTTCTATTCTTTTTCTTCGTGCGCCACATCAAAGCCCATTTATTTCCGTTCCCATCCCGTTCTCGCAGCCTACTTGAGTAGCAAGTATAGTACCATTAATGCTTACATTTACGTATCTACAATATTTTGTTATAGTTGCTAAATACCCGTTTGCATCCGTTCTCTCTCCAAAGCACGTTCCGCTAGTACTACACTGGAACGGCATAAACGGTCGTCCAGCGCTGGCCATCATACACTACGTCAGGGCACAGTCCCCGACACAGCATTTCCGGGTTTCGGCTGCTCATGCCGCCGGTCTGCCGAATTAGGAATTTGAAATTTGGAGTCTCCTCCTGAAGCGCGACTCGATACAGGTCGAAAACCGGCAATTGTCTACGTTCCTAACACGTACCAAGAAAAATCTAGAAAAATGAGTATTGGTCATAGACAACTGGTCTGAATCCATGCATTATAGCCGATAGGTGTAGCCATTGTTGTTGACGTGTTAGAAAGCATATCCTGATTTTCTTGCACTCACGAGGGTACTATAATCCGATTATCGGCGTTCTCCGTCACGTACACGCAAAAAGAAAAGGATGGGTTGTGCTACAATGCTCAAAACATAGCTTATATGTAGAATGTACCACGAGTCCTTGCGAGCTAATCCAACAACATTTCTGCCAACGCAAATGACCACAAAAAATATACATGCCAAAAATGTTGCGATGGCTCAACCTCGAATCGACGTCGTCGAAGAACCTCTTCGATGTCCGCTGTGCCTGTGTTCGGGGGGCGGGGGTGGAGGGGGTTTCGACAATAGATTAAAGGGTAGACGGCGCGTGATTGCAGCTGCGGCTGAAGACGAAGCACCCCGATTATTCTTTCTTGGCGGTTCGGGAAAGTGTGTATATTGCGTCGATGGTCCGGCGTATATCTCTGGCTCTTCAACTAGCTTCTCCTCATAACGAGGGCAGTCAGACGAAGATGTCCCAGAGATCATGGGAGTAGGAGAAAGGGACGGCTGCCCAGGACGTGCACTACTGGGGTTTGTCCCAGCCCTATTTCGAGATGCATCACTTTGTCCTGGTTGCGTGGGAATGGGGACAGGGGAGGGCGATGTTCGCAACTGCGCAGCAGAAAAAGATGGTCGCAAAAGCTTCCGGGAAGAAGCTGTCGCCCCCGTTATTGCTAGCGAAGAGATGCCGTCGAGTTCATCACCGCTGGCTGAAGGCCCTACCGAACCGAAAGTCGGCCCAGCTTGCGACTTATTATCCGTCGAGGACGTTCCCGCACTTCCACTTCGGTTCCGTCTCATATACTTTTCTATTTCGTCGGCATCCCGTTCTCGCATCCGATTCACAATAGGCGACAATGATGCTTGAGGTGGAGGGTTGAGAGACAGTGACTGCGAAGGACCGGGGGAAGGTATGGAGAAGGTGCCGTTGCTACCTGTAGATGAAATGTTGTCTGATCTCTGTGGTGGCGAATGCAAAAATTGAAGTGGCTGTCTAGGGTAGTAAGATGCAGAGGAAGATAGTGAAGATAGGCTTGCGGCCACGTTAGGCGCAAGTCCGACACTCTCAAAGTCCCCGCTGTCCGAAGTCGCTGTTGTGCGACTCCCACCAGAGCCACTCCGCATACGCGCAGTGGCACCTGCAAGGTCGTTTGGCCTGACGAGCATGTGGGCTGACCGATCTACCACCAGGCCACCTCCCCATTCGCTCCCTCTGGCAGCGGCTTGAGCAAAGACCATACGTCGAGACTTTTTGTTGTTCTCGAATTGCAAACGTGCGGAATCCTGCAACGTATCTCTAGTGCTAAACCTGCCGATAACTGTTGGAGCGCTTCCGTCGGTGGAAGACGATTACTCACGAATAAGCGTAATCTGAGGCAGTGAACCCATCATTGTTACGCGCTGCGAACTGACAGCCCCGTTCAATCAACAGTTGGACAATCTGAGTTGTATGATGAGTGCAACATGGAACAAGCGTCATCTTACACGCATACCGGTAGGTGACCCCAAGAGCTCGCGCTAAGGACACAACCATTGGCTTGATCCTGCTGTAAAAGCAGAAAATGAAAACTTACTAGTGAAGAGGGGTGTTGCCTTTATTATCAGCCAAGTCGAAGTCAGCGCCCAAATCACACAGCATCTAATAACAAATCGATAATGTACAATAAGAAAACAACACGCGAGAATTGAGAATCTACGCACGCGGACAAGTTCTTCGTTCCCTTTTAGAGCTGACATATGGACTGCAGTCTTTCCCTGAGAGTTGGACCAATCAAGGATCCACGGATACCGGTCATAGTACAGCCGGGCCATGCGTAGTGCGGCACCCATCTGGTCAACTTGAGATGGACCGGGAGCGTACGGGTTTGGTGGTGGTGGTTTGAAATCGGCGAGAAGTATGAGGATCGTATTACTCTCCGCATCCTAGTTACCAGGGTGTAAGCCGGGGACTGAAGCGTGAACGGCGTGCAGGATACACACCCTGCTGAGTTCTTCATCGTCGTGGCCAGCGGTCAGAAGAAACTCGAACGTTTCCTCGTGGCCAAGAGCAGCAGCCCACGCCAGAGACGTGTACCGCTTCGTGCCAGGGTCGGGATTCCGCATGTCCGTTCTTTGTATGAGTCTCTTGACGAGAAAGAGATTGTTCTCTGTGGAGGGATAAGGAGTTGTGGCGACGAGTACGAGGATACATACCTTTGATTGCTCTTCGGAGTCTCGCCGTGGCATCTTTCTCTGCCATGGAGGGGAAGATGAGAGTAGGGACAAAGATGCGCGAGGTTAATGAAACCATCCAGACAATAATATTTGGACCTGCCAAGGTCCCCGAGTTGGCGAGATAGATCACGTGAACTACCAATCATATCATCGCTTTTGTGTTCTCTGGCATCATTCCACGTTGTGTCCATCATGCCTAAGGTCGTCTCCCGTTCAGCCGTTTCCTCGTCTACGGATGGTGAGCGTAGCCGTCACCAAATTGTCGCAGCGCCTCTTGTCTGAATCGCCCGTCGCACTGTACACAGCCCAGCCCACGGCGTCGGCTGCAGCAGCTCTCAGGGTGTATTGTGAGTCATCGGTCTCTTTTCGAGTTTTACCTCCACCCATCCGCGTTGACTCCACAGATTGCATCTGCGGGGAATTCATTGTGGGTTCAATCGCCACCACCCTGTTTCTTTCCCACTTAGTATGCCCTTTCTTTTCGCTAGCTTGTGATTGAAAAAAGTCTTGCAGAGCTCCCAAAGCGTCAAACAGATGGGGCTACTATCATACGTTCCCAGGATAGTGGCGTCATGAAAGCAGTGGTATTCAAACTAAATGCCAGCCCCGTCGAGCCTGTGTTCGTTGAAAGGTACGAAATCACACCCCTTATGACGTGAAGCGCTATGATTGCAGGTATTACTTCGTCTCTCACAGGCCAGGAGGCCATGAAAGGCAGTACAGGTTCTCATGTCCTCGCTGTAACTTATTGGTCGGATATCAATCCTTTCCGCCGCCTGTCAAATCCGCGCCCTATCTTTACATCTTGAAAGGCGCTTTGACACCAATTCAGGGCCAAGTTCCCAAGGATGCTTTTGATTTGGAAGATAATATGACAATGTCCAATGTTTGACATGCACTGGGTGCAAATGATTTGGTTCCAAGTTCGCAGAAATTATTTTGATTCCCCAAACATTGTCTGCCCTGTGTCTATTTACATACAAAGGGGCGATGTTCGATGTGCTATGGCAGTGCATTGTAAACTGTACGGTTCGTGATTGCACTGAGTCACTGATGAACGTTAGCATAAAATCCGAGATACAACGCATTTCAACCAAAGAGTGCAGCTCAGCTACCGTTGTAGAAAAAAAAACTCAAAAAGCACTCGTCTTTGACTCGTGCTTTCATTTGATGTGAGTGAAAGTATCATCACCACCGCAGATGCAAAGAGAAGGTTTTACAGAAGAAAAAAAAACTTACATGAATTATGTTGCACCGTGGAGCGCATTTCTGTAAAGGACCACAACACGGAAGAAGAAGAGATGCATTGTAGACGAGTTACGGTTTGCTGGGTTTTGTTTATTTTACAGGCTAGATGGCGTGCACATATACATACACAAACAACCATCGCACTCAGGCTGGGCTTCATGGAGATACATATAAGCTTCGATTCTGTGGGTCTGGGTGGATGATCAGTCTTCCTGGGTAATTTTGGTCGTGGTCGAATGGGATTGCAATGCCTCTCGATCGATGGGCTGGTCTACGGACGGCGGGTACTCATAGCCAGCGTCGTATTAGTCGCAGCCAGCACTAGCGGCAACTTTTCTGACGCCGCCTCACTCGAAGTCAGTGATCTTCCGCTCCGGGCCTCACGCACAAAAGCCCATACGTACTTCTCTTCTCCTCGTTGACCTCACTTGAATGATTTACACCGGGTTCTCTCTGTCCGCCAACTGGCACAACCCCTTTGCCATCTTTGCTCACGCTCATGTGTTATCACCAAGGATGCACGTCACAAACTCGGTGCGACTCTTCTCCTGTCAAAGGCGATCTAAAGATGATGTTGCACGTTATGTACATATCCAGCTCCGAGCCCTATTCAGCCATGACCGCCCGCCGTCGCCTAGACTTATTCCTGGCCAAACGCACGCTCGTTTTTCGAGTCTTGGAGACACCATATCAGGCTTTATTGGCTATGTCTTGTTACATCATTTGCTCCCCGTCTTAGCTCATGGCGTAGATACCGGTCTTGTCTGAGCGGCTTACAGCAGTTGCTGTTTCGCAATACCGCCACGCCGTCCATCGGTATTGTTTCGCCCGGTTGCGTCGCGCATGCCGTCCTGTTGATGGCATGGTATGTGACGCTTTTGGATGCCTACTTACTGTGTTGGAAATCGCAGGAGAAGATGGTCCGAGGGTAGAGATTACACTATAGAGCTGTGGTCAGGGGACGTCCTTGATAAACATGGACATATTTACATCCAACATGACTCGCTGTTATCTTTCCGTTTGCCCGTCATTTACTTGCGTAATTTCATTTCGAGCTTTTTAGGCCGCAAGGTACAATGCTTAATTCGAACTTGTCTCATGAATTTCTCGTGATATTGCTAGCGCATGACACATCCATTCGCATAGAGCACTAACACGTCGACGACATGGCAAAAAATCACCGTCTTTCTTCTTCCAACTTGATTCATGCCGAGGGAAACGTAATGCAAAAGATTGGAGCCGACGGGAGCAAACCATATTCTGAAAAGTCTGCATGACTCAAATGCATCAGCTTCCTTGAGGGAAAAGCACGATGCCGCTAGGTAGAATCATAGATAGGGGTGCAGGACTGGGCTGGGATGTACTTGACGAGGGGGTTTCGCTCACAGACGAGGATATCATGTTCGGAGGCAGAGGGACTGCGCTCGGGGAGGAGGGCATAGCGCTCGAAAGAGTCGTCGATTGCGTAGGACTCGGCATGAGGTTGAGGCGCAAGGCGCGGGCGAGATGCTGTTGGTCGGTATCCCCGTGTGCGTCGAACAAGTTGACACCACCCATCTTCATCTCTCTAACCCAAGCTGCCTTTATTCCGAGGGATTTATCGTCGTCGTATGGGATTACCTGTCCGGCCGAGTCCGAGTGAAGGAAGGGGGTCGCGGAGCAATTGTCCCATTTACGGGTGAAACCTGCCGAGGCACAGAAATGTCCATCTGAACACGGTGCGAGAATGCCCTGTTGTATGAGTGACGAAAACTGGATTTGACCGCTACCGTCTTCGGAATAAGCACGGGAAGGAGAACGTGCGAAAGGCCCTCTAGACTGAGACTCGACAACGTAGCCGTATCCAGGGACACCGAGAATAATCTTGTAGGCAGGAAAACCGGCCGCTGTCCAGGCGTTGAGAGCGGCCACGGCATTCTGGGTGGGCTGGGAGGAATTGCCGCAAGCGTCGAAGAGAGGGGCATTTGGCCCAGGCTGCCGGGCTAGAGAGCGAGAGGGTGAGGTATGATGGGGCATGAATAAAGGGCACGGGAGGAATGACCGTACTTCCATAGGTGTCATAGTTCATGAGGGTGATCCAGTCGAGAACCTCAGAGAAAGCAGATACGTCCTTCATCGGTTGACCATCTGGGCCAGTAAAGGTGGAGTCTTGTACGGCGGCGGATATCATGGCACCTGGAGGGAGCTTCTGTTGAAGGGCTTTGAAGAACTGGAGCATGTTGGCGGAATCGGTGGGGCTTTCGCTGTTTCCCTGTTGGGTGATTTGACCTGGATATTCCCAATCGATGTCGATGCCATCGAGGCTGTAACGTTTGTAGGTTTCGAGGATATTGTTAACAAAGGTGTCCCTGTTCTGTGGGGTCGCAACTGCGTTTGAAAAGTGCCTGACAGAGGGGTGAGGAGTGAAATTAGCAAGGGGTGATGGGACTGGCCTGCTTCCGGTCCAACCACCGATGCTGAGCACGACCGTTGCGGCGTTGGCGTGTGCGGCAGGGACGACGCGTTCGAGTAAGGTGGGTGCCTGATCGTTGTCCCAGCGTAGCTGGAAGTTTTGATCCGGGAGAGCGAAAGCAAAGATAACGGTGTCGAATAGGGAATAATCGATGGTCTTTGGGGGTGCCCAGTCTGCATAATAGGTCATGACGCGCGGACGATGAGATGCTCTGCGATGCAAGGAGTGTGTTAGGGGTGAAGGAAGGGCGAAGGAAATGAAAGGAAGGACGGCACAAGCGACAAGCAAGAAAGAAAACATAGTGAAGGGCAGTAGTGGGGAAAGAGTAGAGCAGGGGGGTGTATTTGTAGGGTGGGCCAGCCACTGAAGGAGAGGTCGACGAGGCTGACATGGAGGAGATATTATATTTTAACATTCGGAGTGGGACTGGACCGGGATAATTTACCTGGCTCGTCACGCGTCACCGCCACATGATCGCTCGGATATAAAGTCCATCTCTACCCCAAGTCACGATACATCATCATGTCCTTCTCTTCCTCTCCGCCCCCTCCAATGCCATCTCCCCTCCTCGTCTCCACTCCCCTCCCCTCCCCTCCACCCTTTGCAAAAATCACCTCCCGTCGTCGTCTCACTCTCCACAGTCATCCTTCCCCGCCGATTTCTCCCCTCCGAAACAAGTCCCTCAACCACGCCCTGTCCCACGACGCCCTTCTCCGCGCGACCAGCACACCCCGCTCCGCGTATGACGTGCCCGAGGCAGAGAACAAGCGTCGCCCTTTCCCTCCCCCTCGCGTAAAGCGCACGCTTTCCCAACTTCCCTCTCGTTGCCGTTCCCCGCCACCCAGCCCCGCCATCCGCTCCCCGCCTCCCCCTGTCCCCCCTATTCCGGCTTTTGTCCTTACCACAAACCGCTCGTTCATCAGGCCACCACCTCGGCCACCCACCCCAAATCGCGTGTCTGCCTTTGACCTCTATCTCGACCATCCGAGCGCGGACCCCCTGAACATGGGCTGCGGATCACAGGCGACTGGCGCGCTTACCTGCGTGCAGTTTTTTGCCGTGCACAATCCAACGGGACAGTGCCACCCTTGATCATCCTCCTACCCCCCAATACACATTTCTTTACCATGCGCTATTGTATCACCTCTCCACCGAGTACCGTGTTCTACTACTGTACTCCAACCTTGATGCTTTACCACCGTCCATCACTTGCTTTCAACAGTCCTTTCACTTCGTACAACCATCTCTTGTACAAGCACCGCCTGCATTCCCTCATTGACCCCCATCTACCTTAACAGTAACCTTAATCATTCACTCCTAATCTCAATCCTGCTAATGCTGTTATACATATTTTCGACCCTCCTTGCTTCCATCTATGCTCGAAACCCACTTGTCGTAAAATCCCATCTTGTACTTATAAGTTGCCTGTCGCACCTCATTTAAAATCCCAATCCTTGGTATTAATTCCGGTCCAACAACCACGGTATGATCGGTGCTTGCGCTGTCAATTAATGCCTTGCATCTCCGAACAGATGAGAATCTGTGGCGTATCACAACTTCTCCATGTCCCAGAGGAAACACATTAATGGGATTCACCCCACGGCAGCATGATGAGAATCCGTCCATGGGACGTCGATAAGTGTCCGTATGTGCCCCTCAAACTCAAGTACGGCACCTGCGCCAATCGAGCGCAAGCCATGTTCATAATATATGTATCGTATGTTGTATAGCCCAGAACAACTTGGGCGGCGGTAGGTTACGGATACAGGACTAAAAGAGAACTTGTCAGCTAACGATACAAGCAAGTCAACGTAAGAGATTTTTTTTTCGTACCAAATACACTATATTAGGCCGGCGTCCCATCCAAGATGCAAAGGTGAGGAAAGAATAACAGCTTTAAAGTCCCATTCTTTCTGCCAACGTCCGATCTCCACCCGCGTATGGGTGATTGTACCCACGATTCCTGCGGCCCGCACCACCACCGCCCCCTGTACCATTTCGCCGCGAGAATCGATCTCGGTCGCGGTCCCGTTCTCGATCCCTTTCTCGATCGCGCTCGCGGTCTCGAGCACGCTCCTTCTCGCGCTGACGCGGACGATCCCTCTCCTGGGGAGAACGCGGTCGAGTACGTGAATCTTCCTCCACTTCCATTTTTGTGTTGCTTTTGGAACGAATCTCGGATGGTGAGATACGAGGCGAATGAGAAGGCTCATGCTTGACCGAGGTGTGTGGTTTTGACGGGGGAAGCGACACATTCGACTGGGCTGGCGATATCTTGGCGTCAGAGAGACGTGGTTTCTTGTGTGCTCTAGGCGCTGTCGGAGGTGGCTTGGATAATCCGTTGGTGGCCAGCGGGGGATAGGGCGGGGGATGGTATGAATCACGAGACGGCAGATGGTGTACTTGCGAATTAATCTGCTTCTGGCGCAAGTGAGATTGGAAGCTCTGATACGACTTATCTAATTCAGTCCTAAGATCCGAACGGGTAAATGTCTGCAAAAACTGGAGTCATGGCGATAGCTTACGAGAGAGATGTGATGACTTGGTGCGACTCTGAGAAAGATTTGTGGTCAGCACGAGCATATTTCAATACGAGGAACGGTCACCTCGAAGTGCACACTCTAATCTGTCCACCACACGTCGGAGTCCTCGTACCTCCTCTTTCAATTTCCCAGTTTCACCGTGTTTCAGCAGGTCGTACAGTTCATCATTTTCCTCCTGGAGCAAGTGTACGCGTTGAGTCAACGCAGCACTGACCGTGCTTGAGGACGAAGAACCAGCGAGTGCCCCGCTCGAGGCCGCCTTGTTGACGTGCGACAACAGCACCGACACCAGCGTAGGGGGTAACGTAATAGGATCCGACGCGGACGGTTGGGGATGTACGGCGAGGAATTGGCGAAGTCGTGAAATCTCGGTCTGTGAGAATTAGGAGAGACGTCAGCAGACGGCCCAAGGAGGTATTGGCGCTCTCAAGTGGTCATTGGTCTCACCGTGAGTTCCGCAACCTGTGCATCTCGTTTCCTAAGAGCAGTCTCGAGCTCTATCTCTCTTGATGTGGGCAAATCCATGACCAGGCGGACGGGAAAGTGGTACGGGCGAACCTGCACGGGGAGAACAGGACGACACCGCTGTGTGGTGGCAAGACCTAATGCGCCCTCTTCCACTTTGAGTTAATGCCGTAAATGGTAGTTAGTGGCTGTGAACTCATCTTCAGTACTGAATACCCGGGAGAATTCTGACAAATGGATATTGCGGACGACGTCTTATGCGTTGTACAAATTCTGCTCTATCCATCGATTCGACTTTACATTGTGAAGTTTTTCCGAGCTTTCCACTTGCTTACTCCATCTCTCCCTTTGGTAACTCGCATCACCTGGTACACAAGTTTTATCGCCCACATTACTGGGCATTCCGTTGATTTATCTTGTAAATTTACTGGTCAATATTCCGCTTGACTAGGACCAGAGCTTCGTGCTCGCAGAGATATGTGACATCATCTCACGTGTTCCCGATCAACACCACCACTGATCGCGAGTTGGAGTGTTGTCTCAGTCCAAGTGCAAAATGCTCCACATTTCGTGCTCTTTCCTTCCTTTCCACCATGTCATTAAAGAGAGCTCACAGTCCGACTCCACCTACTAGTATTTCAAAGAGGGGAAGGGCTACTCGTCCATTCACACCCCAAAAGGTCGCCACGGCAGAGGCAGCAGCGGCGGCCCAAGCCAACCCTCCTTTTCCGAGGTTGCTCGCCGAAATGCGCAATGCGGTCCAAAATCCGCAGCCAGGGAAATCGATTGTATATTGGATGCGAATGGGTGACTTGCGTAGTAAGTAGATTCGCCATGGGGTGTGAGGCCGTCGTCGTTGAAACACCTTGAATTCCTGGCAGTCGTGGACAACAGAGCGCTTGCAGCGGCGTCTGAGCAAGCCGTCCAGAACAACATACCGCTCATCGTACTCTTCTTGCTCAGTCCCCAGGACTACATTGCTCATGATAGGAGTAAGCGGAAAATCGACTTTGTGCTTCGCAATTTGTTGGAGATCAAGGTAACAGTTTAGTTGTAAATCATCGTGGCAGCAAGCTCGCTTACAGACTGTAGAAATCTCTCGCGGAACTTGATATCCCTCTACACACGGTATCGCACACTCCTCGACATACAATTCCTTCAAAAGTCATTTCACTTCTCGAATATTTTCAATGCACTAGGATGTTTGCCAACATGGAGTACGAAGTAGACGAACTTAGGCGCGACTTAAAGGTCCTTGCTTTATCAAAGGAGAAGGGCATGCAGCCACATTACTTCCACGACAGGTGTATCATCGAGCCTGGCGTTATCAAAACAAAAGACGGAAAGGCTCATACGGTATGAACGTATCCGTCATGCCAAGCTACCATATTCACCTTATATTTGCAGGTTTATTCACCTTACCAAAAATTTTGGATTGCAAAGCTCAACGAGAATATTAGCACATGCCTCGCGGGGTCTCCTCTGCCCGAGGTAAACCCGAGTTCTGTCCGCCAAGACCCTATCTTTGGCACGCTTTTCAACACACCTGTACCTCACTCCGTTCAAGGCTTTGAGTTAGACACTTCTGACAGAGAAACAATGGTCAAGGTTTGGCCGGCGGGGTCGACCGTCGCTCAAGAGGTTGGGTTCGACTCGCGTCTCCCCACCAACGCTGACTCTTATCTGCGACGTCCAGATACTTTCACGTTTTCTCAACACAAAGGCAAGGACGTCACAGCTGGGTACGGTAGACCCGTTGGCCGACGGCGCCGAAATATCAGATGAACGGAGTCGCATCTTGATATATGCAAAAAAAAGAGATAGCGGTGATCAAGATACGACTTCCAGACTCAGCCCCTATCTATCAGCTGGCGTTATATCACCACGGGAATGTATCCGGGCGACGATGACCCTAGCCGGGCTGAAGAAAGTGGACGCTGGGCGGACTACGGGAATTGGTCGATGGGTCCAAGAACTTGGTATGTGCGGCGTCACGATATTGGAAAAAAATTTCATATGCTATCCAGCTTGGCGAGACTTCTACATAAATGTGTTAGCAAACTTTCCTCGAGTGTCGATGGGGCGACCATTTCAGGAAAAATTCGCGAACGTAAGATGGGAAGTCAATGAAGAACATCTCATTGCATGGAAGCAAGGAAAGACTGGAATCCCTATCGTCGACGCGGCTATGCGGCAAATGAATGCGATGGGTAAGTCGTGCTAGGAGTTCGGCAATTAGTAATGTAGATGATGTGTTCTCCAGGTTGGATGCATAACCGGATGCGAATGATTGCTGCGATGTTCCTGTCCAAGGATCTGATGCTAGATTGGCGATTGGGGGAACAGGTGAGCCTGCTGTAACCATGCTCCTCCATCGCGTATAGTTTGCTAACCTCGTGAAAAGTACTTCATGGAAAAACTCGTTGACGGCGACCTAGCCAGCAATAATGGCGGATGGCAATGGAGCGCATCCACTGGCGTTGACCCTGCACCTTATTTTCGTATCTTCAACCCATACACGCAGAGCCCAAAGGCAGATCCGACGGGTGATTACATCCGGATGTACGTCCCTGAACTGAAGAGTCTACGAGGGCCAGGTAGCGATTTTCCGCGTTGTGGAAAACACACGTGGCTCACCTCATGAAATAGAACTTTTCAACCCCCCCGCAAAGGTCGCTGATAAGCTGGGATATCCGAAGCCCATTGTTGAACATGCGGAGGTCAGGGAGAGGGCGATTAGAAGGTATAGGAATCCGGGTCAAGAGTGAACCATTTACGAAGTGCCCATGGAGTGTTGGACCGCGTACAGTGTATGATCATGAATTTCCAAAAAAGGCATCGTAGATGGTGTTTTGCTCGCTTGACTCGCAGTTCATGTATAGACCGCGTTCAACCAGCGTGAGGTCGAATTAAACCCAGTCTCTTCGCGATCATGGACGCAAAGATCAATTCTTTAGCATCGCGTGTGGTCGAATCGAACCGTGCGCGAGAGGAGACAGAAGACGACGACGACACCATCTTCGCAGAGCTGGAGGCAGAGATTGAGAATGATGATTCAGCTGCACTCAGAGAGCATGGACTCGAACAGCTCAGACTACAGTGTGTACTTGCATACTATGCCCCTCTGGATACCTGATCAAAACTAACACGATATCCATCAGGGCTAACAAGCTGAAAGAGATGCACCAAAGTGCGCACGGCTCTTACACCGAGATCACCAACGAGAAAGAAGTCATTCGGATAAGTGCGTAAGTGATATCCGTCAAAAGTATAAGAAGGCTTCGTCACGAAGACCTGACGCACCATCAGTAACGAACCTCGCTGCATAATACATTTCTACCACAGCAACTTTAGAAGGTGTGAAATCATGGACAAGCATCTCGCCGTAAGCAGCAGCTCGAAGGCCCTCCTTGTCCCCACTGACAGTACTCCTAGTAGAAATTGGCGCCAAAATACTTTGCCACACGGTTCCTTCGTGTATTTGTGGAGAATGTACCGTGGTTAGTTGAACGGCTGTCCATCCAGGTCCTTCCGTGCGTGATCTGCTTCGTAGATGGTGTCTCGAAGGATCGGTGAGTTTCGGCTTGTCACGCTGTTGGGTCGATTCTCACATTCGTTGCGGTCTTTTAGTCTCGTTGGATTCGAAGAGCTTGGGAATAGTGATGTGTTCGAGACTGCTGTCCTCGAACTCAGGCTTTCACAAAATGGTGAATTTGTTTTGCTAGCTGCAGATCTTATATTCTATTCATTGATCTACCTCGACATAGGCATTCTGCAAAAGACTGAGAACCCGTTCGATCTCGCGCACTCTATCAGTCATCGCGGGTCAGCAGCCAGGAATAACCTCAGAAAGGGCTATGAGGATGATGAAGAATTTGATCTAGATGACTGATTTGTTGCTGTTGCTCGCCAAGCGGATGTTGACGAGGTCCATGACCTGCTGGAGCGAGCAGGAAGAGTACATACGAAAGTGACCCGAGTCACGGCTGTATTGATTTCCTAATCGAGCGAGTTGTTTTCGTCACCCGTTCCATCATATCATGAAGCTCGTCGGAAAGTATATCGACAAAAGCGGTACAGTAAGTCTACGATTTTCTTGCTAACTGCATGCCTCACCAAGACAGGGTCATGTCACCCTTCGTCCCGAAGACGACGAAGACATGTGGCATCTGTACAATCTCATACAACAAGATGATCGAGTCAGAGCCCCTGCTATTCGGTAAGAAGTCACACTGAACCTCTTGTTGCGAGATATGAATGATGAATGTAGGCGAGTGCAGAACATATCAGCGACTGGCTCTACCGAATCTCATCGGATCAGACTCAAGCTCACGCTGCAAGTCTCCAAAGTGGAATATTCTTCCTCTGGCACCCAAGCATCTACAGCAGATCAAGCATCTTCGGGAAACTCGTCATCCTCTGCCCCACCTCCAACTACCGCTGCACTCCATATATCCGGTCGAGTGACGTCCGAAAACGAACATGTCAGGATGGGAGCTTTCCACACTCTTGACATCGAGCCAAATCGTGATGTCCGAATTGAAAAGATTGAGGGATGGGATAGTATAGCACTCTCTCGCGTTGAAGAGTCCTGTATGCCTGGACGTGGGGCGGAAGTCGGTGCTGTTGTCTGCGGTGAAGGAACCGCTGCATTTTGCCTGTTGTCCCAGCATCTCACCATCATAACACACCGACTCTCTGTGCCCATACCGCGCAAGGCTTCTGCACCAGGAACGTCGCAGCACGAGAAGGCGATGGCAAAATTCTACACGATGGTCTACGATGCGTTCGTCCGGCATATTCCTTTCGCTAATCCGAGTTTACGTGCCATCGTGTTCGCCAGCCCTGGCTGGGTTAGGGATGCAGTCTATTCTACGATGATAAATGAAGCCGGGAAGCGAAATGACAAGTTATTGGCGAAGTCGTTGCGGGAAAAGGGTCTCAAAGTTCATATCAGTAGTGCACACGTCCACAGCTTAGTGGAGGTCTTGAAGAGTCCCGAGGTATACTTCAGTCCTAATCGTCAGCTCTTAGCTCATAGTCATATAATGTAGGTCGTCGCACAGTTGAAGGAGACAAAGTTTGCCCGTGAGGGTATTGTGCTAGACAAGTGGATTTCCCTTTTTGCGACTGGGTGGGGTTCCTCAAAGTGCTACAGATTTTTCAAGATGTTTGGATCAGATGAGATGCGCGCATGGTACGGACCAGACCATGTTTGCCTAGCTGCAGATCGAGGGGCAGTCGGTACGCTCCTGATTTCTGACGGACTTTTCCGGTATGGGCCAAATTTTTCTGTTAAAGCGGTCGATATACAGCAGAGGTTTTTGTAGTGCGAGTGATCCAAAGACCAGGAAGCGGTACGTGTCGCTGGTCGAGAGCGTACAGCAGAAAGGGGCAGAAGTGGTAATCTTCTCTAGCATGCACGAATCCGGTCAACGTGTGTACAGTAATGGTTCAACCGCAAAATGTCTAACCTTTCTGCAGAGCTAAATCAACTAACGGGAGTTGCTGCAATCCTGACCTTCCCCCTTGACATTGAGGTCGTTGAGGCAGAAGAAAGAGAGGCAGCTGAAGAAGCCAAGCGAGAGAGACCAGAACAAGAGGAGGAAGTCGGGTAATGACTCACGTCGTGTGCATCTTAATCATCATTCCTAGAACCAGCAGACGAATTAAAATTTGAGTTTCTTCGAGTCTACGGATATTATACTGACAAGCGTCTTTCATAGGCTTCCCAGCCTGCAGCTTGGTATCTCTGCGCTTGCCTTTGAACCTCCCCCACGTCGATGTCATGACCAGTGCCAAGAATCCCTCGACCAACGATGATTACATCGCACCCACAGTCTGTCACCACCTCGGTCGGCGTCCGATACTGTTGTCCCATAGCATCGCCCTTGGCATCCAATCCGACACCGGGGGAGAGGACCAAGAAGTCCTCGTCATCAACATTGTCAGTCTCGCGCGCTCCAATGCCTTCCATCCGATGTTGTGCAATGAATCCGATCACAAAGTCACGTCGACCCCGCGCCATCCGGACCGCATCTTCCGTGTATGCGCCGGTCGTGAGGGTACCTCTCGAGCTCATCTCGGCAAGCAAAATCAACCCTCTCTTGAGGGGCAGACCGACCGATGCAAGGCCGGTGATAATGGAGGGACCTGGTACAGCGTGCGCGTTTGTTATGTGTGCCCAACTTGCGATCTTGTAAACCCCGCTGGAGTATTGGAGTGCGACAGTGTTGCCTCGAGTAAAGCTTAACACGGAGGAAAGATCTGTGATTCTACGAAGACCCACCTATGTCGGCGAACTTGCGATCCTCGAAAATCAGGAATTCATGCTTCTGGCTAAGCGTCTGCAGCTCCTCGATGACAATTGGGTCGTAGTCTTCTAGGATGTCAATGTGTGTCTTATCATCAGACTCGTGAGCAGAGTGTTAGTGATGAAAGAAAGAGCGATATGCCTTTATGAGACAGACATACGGTCCGACAGCGTCGATGATGGCAAGGAAATCTTTCTTCCGAGTGACATCAACACTGACAGAGAGATTAGTTCTTTTCTTTTCCATGAGGTACAGGAGGGCTCGCGCAGCGGGATTGTTGTGTTTTTGAGCACGATCTCCATAGCTGCGTAGATGAGGCGACGACATGATGGCACAATTTTGAAAGAATTGAATATGAGAGTAGTAGATTCGGATGCGATCCTTGCCAAAATTCCGACGTCCGCTACCTCAGCCTACTGCTTTCATGTCGGCTTCCATCCGTGAACGTGAGGACGATGACAACGAGCCTCGGTCCCAGAAGCGCACCAAAACAACGGAGTTCGACAATAACCACGTCGTCGGCGAAAGCTCCCAAGCAGAACACGAATCGAACAAGGCACAAGAGTTTTCTATCCTTCCGCCCAGTCACGTTCTTCTGGGTCTCGGTTCACCACAGACCACGTCCGACGGACTCCGTCAACTGCTGGAGTGCGATGTTGGCATCTCTGAATACATCAGTCGCGATCTTCCTCCAATAAGAGGCATCATCAAGCAACGGTGAGCAAGTTTCCCTGCGTGACGACAGCGCGACACTTAAACTGGCCCACAGATTTACGGACTTCCTGGTCAACGAAGTCGATTTGGATCACCAAGTAGTGTACATCAAGTCGCTTGGTTTGCCGGAATCGAAGAAAGACGAGACTGCTTCGTCGGTTGTCGTTGAAGAGAGTACCGACGCGTCGATGCGGGAAGCCACCGACATTCAGGTCAGTGGCAACAACGAGCAGGCAGGGTCATCGAAGACATGTCAGCCGGGCAACACCGTCGTGCCGAATCTCGGCGGCGAAGGACACGAGAGTGAGGTGGTGGTCGACGATGAGGTCACCTGGGACGACTCATTTGAATCATCATTATCGCCCTTTCTCTCCGAATCGTCGATTTTTGAACTCAAAACAATGTACCTTGAAGGTCCCGAACCCCCGCGAGTAAGCGACAACGGCTATGTGAGCAGGGTGCGCAAAAAGTCGGAAGACGCCGAGATCCCAGAACAAGACCAAGACAATGAATTCCAGCCTTCCGACACAAGGCGGGGAAAGAATCGAAATGCTCGCGGCGGGAAGGGGAGACAAAGGGGCCGTGGTGGTCGCTTACAAGCCAATGAGCGGGAGGACCATCGGAAGGTCGTCAGCGAAGTGTGTCATTTAGCGGGATAGTTTTGTTGCTTCTCACACGAGGTGTAGCCTATCGACTCAAAGGCTACACGGACGACCCTTCATCAGATAGTACGAAAGCTATTCAGAGGGAAACTTGAAAGTGAAACGGATATGTCTACCCCAACTGGTGAAGGAGGTTCTCGCATCACCATCAAGTGGTCAAGGAGAGGCGGCGGTCGTGGAGGTTTTCGGGGTAATTCTCAAAGCTTCTCGGATACTCTTTCGTCCTGATTCATTGCCCTAGCTCGAGGAGAACGAGCGCCGCGCGGGGAATACCCTCCCTATATTCACTTCACGTTGCAAAAGACAAATCGCGACACTCAGGATGCACTCGCGCATCTGTCCCGTACTCTTCATGTCAACGTCAAGGACCTCGCTGTCGCTGGTACGAAAGACAAGAGAGGTGTCACAGTGCAACGCGTATCATTGCGGCGTGGCAACAAAACTGTCGATGATGTTTGGAAAGCTGCTAATCAGATTGGTCGGCGTTCGGTTCGCGACGCAGTTACTCAGAGGGGAGAGCGTGGTGTTCGCATTGCGGATCTGAACTATCGCAAAGCAGGTTTAGAGCTTGGTATGCTCAAGGGCAATGAATTTGTGATCACTTTACGGTTAGGGCAATCTCCGCCCCACACGGTTGACATTCTGATGCAGGTCCGTTCTTAGGAACGTGCAAGTTGATTCAATGGATACGCTTGGTCTAGCTGTGAACGGCATGAAACAAAAAGGATTCATCAACTATTATGGTAAAGTGCAGTAACGTAATATTTCAATGTGAAACCTGACCGTTTACAGGCATGCAGCGATTTGGCACAGCTGCAGTTCCTACACATACTATTGGCTTGGCATTTCTCCGGTCTGACTGGCACAAAGCTGTCTCCTTGATTCTTCAGGTGCGGCCTGGCGAACACCCAGATGTTGTCGCAGCCCGAGAGGCATGGTTGATTGATCACGATCTGGATCGCGCCCTTGCCCTCATGCCTCGTCGCGTTGTCGCGGAGAGGTGCATATTAGAAAGTTACAAGAAGCAGGGTGGCGAGACAAGAAACGCCATGGGTGCACTATCGACCGTGAGTTATGCCACCATCTCATGTTTAATGGGCATGCCAAACTGTGTATTGCACAAGATTCCGCGCAACCTTAGGTTGATGTACATACATGCATACCAGTCATACGTATGGAACGCCATCGTCTCAGAACGCATTCACATGCATGGTGCTGACAAGACGGTCCCCGGAGATCTAGTGTTTGAAGAAGAACCGGCAGGTAAAGCAGCACTGAGTGACCCACTTGATGTAGACTCGGACGAACCTATGGCGGTTGACGCACACGGTGGATTCATCCAGCTACTCTCCTAGATCGCATCTAATCTGTGTTTGAAGGGGAAAGCGGCAATGCTCCTAGAAAAGCTCGTAAAGCGCCATGGGTCCCACCCAAGGTGAAAACACTAACTACAGATGATGCCCACAAATACTCGATCTTTGATGTGATCATGCCACTACCCGGGAGAGACGTAGAATACCCCGGCGGTCCACTTGGAGAACGGTATCGTGAATTCTTAAGACGAGATGGACTGGACCCAGATAATTTTATTCGTAAGCAGAAGTAAGGTGTTTACCTGTACTCTTGACCCGGTTGAACAACTTCCATCCAGAGAGTATACCCTCAATGGATCCTACCGGAAGATTCTTCAGCTACCAAAGAATATATTGTGGTCTGTTCTCCGATATACGGACCCCGATGTCGCGTTGGCGCAGGCGGACGAAGACAAACTCCTGGGCTTTGATCCACCCAGTATAGTGGAGAACGGCAAGTTCATGGCTTTGCAAATCAATCTGACACTTGGGACTGCGGCTTACGCCACCATGGCTCTTCGTGAGCTCACTAAAACGGAGACGAGCTCGCATTTCCAAACGGAACTCACACAAGCCTCTGAAGACCAGCAGTTTCGAGGTACAGCGATCCCGAATACAGGGGATCCCGAGGAAGAAGAAATAGAAAAGTAAACCGTGATTGGACCCACGCAAACATGTTCCTGGGATCCCCTGGTATCCAAGTAGTCATCTTTCCCAGCGATTTAAGACTAGAATTCACACAGTAGCTCATTTGTTGACAGCGAGGTGTCATTTCGTGTATAATAACAAGCAAAGATGTTTTTCTCCCACTTACTCATCTTTTTGCGTTGACCCGCAGTTTTAATTTGACTCTGACTCTGAAGGGTAGTGTGCACTACCCGTAATACCTACGATCAACCGTACTAAAAAAGTGCACTCTCTTTGTCAAACTAACACATCACATCCCTATCCCCGCCCATAAGATGGGCAAGATTGAGAAAATCGTTTTCTGGTCCCTAGTATTGGATCTTTTTGGTCAGTCGCGCTGTCAGGCTTCTGGTTCATAGGTATGCTGACGTGTCCGGAAGCTTTTACAATCCCGCTGCCTCTCTTCCCTCGAATTATTGAATGGTATACGGTGGTAAGTGTACTGCATATCACGTTTTCATCCCTGCTAAGATCTTACCAGAAAGAAGGGTCTGATCCCACCGGCTTGCTATCGCGAACGCTTTATACCATCTCTTCCATTCGGGCCCTATTCTACAGACCTAATAATAACCCCCAGAGATGGGACGTGGTACTTTTAGGCAAATCCAAATTTACTGCATGTAGGGGCATCGCTCACTCGATATGCAGGGGGGTTGATGGGTTCGGCTTTTTCGTATGTATGTTGTGAGGTAAAATATAACTGGTGCTGACTCTATACCCTTCAAGAACGCTCCAGTTCCTCGTCGCCCCGTTGATTGGAGCACTTTCTGACAAGTATGGGCGCAGGAACGTCCTCCTCGTCACCATGGCTGGGAACATTCTCTCTGCACTCGTGTAAGTTATCTTCCTATCTGACCAATGCGAATCGTACTATTAGTTATCTCGTTATCTCGAAGATGGATCAAAGCTACCACGTTTTCGTGCTACATGCTCTCTCGTATCATCGGGGGACTTAGCGAGGGCAACGTACAATTGGCGACGTATGTACCCTGTACTTCCTCGAGCACGATTGAATGTTTATTAGGCCGTTAACAGTGCAATTCTCTCGGATGTCACCGCCCCAGCGGAGCGTTCTAGGTCTCTTGCTCAAATTGGCATCGCGTTCGCAATCTGCTTTTGCATAGGTCCACCTATTGGAGCGTACTTTGCCTCTCAACCTGTTCCAGCCTCCGTGAGAGCGTTGGGCATTGAGCTAAACATTTACGCTGTTCCAGCATTGATAACCTTGGTGCTTCTGTCCGTAGAGACACTGTTCTTGGTAGCAGCGCTTCCAGAAACTAGAGGCATTCGGTGCAATGGAGCCAAGGATGCATCGCCAGCAAACAAAGTAGAGAAACCAAAGACGAAATCGCCAACTAGAACGATTCAAGAACGGCTGGACCTGCTCCGGACATTGCGGTGGCTTCATTTCTTCTTTTTGGGCGTCT
>JBBPUO010000002.1:202223-214508 GCA_038094755.1 Caloboletus firmus | reverse complement strand
TTGATAATTCTTGGGTTAACCTCGAACGCCTCAGTGTTTCTACCGGTATCACTCGCTCCCAAATTGCCAGCACAGTGTCACAAGCACACGGCCCCTGGCTATTACATCTTGGTCCTCACGAGCGCCTTGTCGTCTTGCAATCTGTGGCAAGTGTCTACAGTTGCCTGGGATACAGACGCAAGGAGGCGTACGTCCTCCGGGAAGTGATTAGTTGCATCATGGACTTCATTGTCTGTGGTCGTGATGAAGATTATCAACTTCGAAGGTCGGATGTTGGAAACGCTGGCTTACTCGTCCGCACTCCTGGCCTCCAGAATGGAGATGACAATACTCCTGCAGGCAACGGGAGTTTGGCTTTTCGATCGAACGGGAATATGCAAGGCAATCAAAGTGTACTCAAAATTCTCACGTATGCGTGCAAAGCTCTCGGCGTTGATTTGCAGTCCGTGAACTTAGCTGCACTACCAAGCGCCGAGGAAGAAGGGAATGTCGATCCACATATTGTTCCCTTCGAAGCTTTGTCACTGGCAGAGTCACTGAATTACTATTACTCATTCGGATGGCCGGAACTCCAGGTAGGAGTTGTGCGCGAAGCAATTGCGGTTGCTGAGGCACTTCCTGGTCAGTAAATAGCCTTGCTACCGACTGAATCTTACAGACCCAATAGATCAACTGGCTGTGGCTCGCTTTGCTTTATCTGCTCTCAAGACCATGCATTCCATCCTTGCCACCAACGACCAACGTCATTTGTACCAGACAGCTTTAAGGGCACTTGTTATAACCCGGCGACGTGGTGATGCATCCATGATCGAGTACTGGGCTGGACATCCCGTACAAAGTATCGCTGTGCTACCGTGAGCACTCTTTATGTCTGGTGATTCCGCAGGCAGCTAATGGAGTTTCCAGTCTCCCTTTGCACCGCATTCCTGTTGAGAAGCCGCTTTCGCTGTTAGCCACAAACCGTTCCACGCCCCGTACAATAAGCATCATATCGGGCTCAGACAACAATCTGTTCTTATACAATCCCCGAAAGTCCGTCAACACGCAAGTAAGTTGAGCGTAATGTCTACTTTTCCTTCAACCAGCTAAGCGTGTTCTATGACAGGAAAAAACTATTATTGTTCAGAATGAACTTGCTGAGCTAGTTGTCACACTGCGTAACCCCTTTGTGTTCGAGCTCGAACTTCACGATGTATCATTAATGTAAGTATCTATCTCAAGCATCCCTGATCTTTATAGCTGATCCCTTCTAGTACGTCTGGTGTCGAAGTCGAATGCAGTACCATCTCGTCGATCATAGTTCCCGCAAACACAGTCCATCCGATTACGGTGTCTGCGATCGCTAAAAAGCCAGGCGTCTTGATTGTCAAAGGCTGTACTGTCCATGCTCCTAATGGCGCCCCTAAGAGATTTTTCCTTCCGGTGTTCACAGAGACGGAGGAGGAATACCAGTCGCGGAGGCAGAGCATGATGATGTGCGAGAGCGGGCGGACAAAGTACTCGGGACTCGATTCGCGACCTTGGGACAAGGGGGGGAAACGTCTTACTGATCTCTTGGTGCCATCAAAGCTGAAAACGCGATTTTTGGAGTGTGTAGTCGTCCCAGAGCAACCGTTACTTCGTCTGAGATGGACTTCTCTGACGCACGCGGCAGTAATGCTTTACACCGGCGAGAAGTGCGTCGGTGAATATGAGATTGTCCCTTTTTCTGATTCCTGCTTCCAGGTCTACCATTCGACTCACGCTTGAAAACACCTCTGCTCTACCAATTGACTTTTTGACGCTATCATTTGAAGATTCCACAGTTGCTCCCGCACAAGAGGCATTGGCAGAGGGACAACTCGGCATTTTTGAAATATACGAAACTGAGTACGAACTTATTCATCAACAAGCTTTCTCGTGGAACCAAGACAAGGAGGTCAAAGTCATTAATCCAGGTCAAAAAATCGTGGTATCCGTTGCGTGCTTTGGAAAGGCCAAATGGTGCGTTTACTTGTAACCTGCTTTTACAGATTTTCATGCTTTCCCTCCAGCACCAGTGGCACTGTCTGTGTATCATATGCATATGTCCGTCGGAATGATGTATCGGGAGCCAGACCCGAGATCTTCTATACGAGACAGCTGACATATCCGATGACCGTCACTGTGTATCACATGCTAGAATGTTACGACATGAGTGTTATGCCGTTGAACGAACTCAGCGACATCAGCGATGACTCACTCCAGAGGGATGGCGACCCACACGAATGTTGTCTATTCTCCATTGAAGTGCGGAACACATACGGTCTACCATTTGAGGTTACATTCGAAAGAACTCAACAAGGTGAGGTCGAATCTTCACTCTTTCCTGGGAGCGTACTCATCAAAGTAGATGCACCGGATACTACAATACGCTCGGTTGTTCCACCTGGCTCGACGTCCCGGCAAGCCAAATTATGGATTTTCGCCACACTTCTAGGCTAATAGATTCCTTTCAAACAGAATCCTACTCCCAATCAGAAGGTTCCGGCTATCTGATGATGTTATTTCACGTTCCATTCCTACTCTATCAGATCGCCAGTTTGTTGTCGCCAAGTCCAGTCTGAGTGATGCAGAAGATAAGGCTCAGAGGGAATTATTTTGGTACCGTGAAGAATTGTTGGGCATCATTCGCGGTCGTTGGAAAGAGGTCAATCTTGTCCATTGTTCAACGGCCTTTTGATCCATCGTTGACTTCCCTCAGGCGAACGGTAGTCGCAGTGGAGATTTGTCCCTGCGACAGCAACGCATGACGATGCATATGCTAAAGGCCCTCAAGACAGATTTAACTCGTATCGACTTGTCACTAGCGCAATGTTGCCCTGAAGAGACAGCTGTCAAACTGTCCGGTGGAAAGTTCATAGTGGAACCAAACAGAGTTGTGAATATAGTGGTCAAAGTCACCAACAATGGTCGTATGTCGATCGAATCTGTATTTTTTGCTCCTCGTTGACCATACCCCTCAGCCTCGACTCTGGCAATGGTGCTCAATTTATCGACGAGTCCGGAGGAACATGTCCTTTTACAAGGTTCACTGACAGGCATCGCGCTTGGCTGTGTGGAAAGTGGTCAGTCCCAAGTAGTAGAGGTACCACTCTGCTTCCTCAGCCTCGGGTACTTTGAAATCGCCGTTGAAGCACAGCAACTAGATGCTATGGGGGAGAAACGACAGACAGGAATCGCCCGCTTGTGGGCAATCATCAAAGAAGACGAGTCGTTGCGACCTACTTGATAATTTCCGTAGATTTGTGCCGCCAATGTATTCGTCAAACGGAAACGATCAGGCTGAAACCTTAACGTTAAACGTTAGTTCCTAAAGCGTGACCAAGGACAGACAAGGTCGCGAGCCGTCGGAAACTATTTTGGTGAATATTGTTCTACGGGGAGAGACAAAAACTCTATTTATATAACCAAGATTGTCAGGACTCGGGGCCTAACTATGCCGTATACTGGTCGAGATTCAGGGTCAGAACAAATACCTGGAAAGACTGAGCACCTAAAAAAGACAAGGAGCGGAGGGAAAAATCTTAGTCCCACCGAGGATTGAACTCGGGACCCTTGCATTCATTGTAACCTCATAAGTACAACGCTCTGACCACTGAGCTATGGGACTATCACTGAACGCACGACCCATGAAATACATATTTCTAACAACCAACGAATGACAAATATTGACTTGGACAGGTCCTTTGAACAAGATGATAGTGCTTGCTTGTGCTCGATACAAATTCCAGCGGTAATACATCTCTTATGGATCGGGAAGCCGTGTTTCTTCCTCACACCCATTATTCGAAATATGTAAAAACCTCGTTCCGGCCCTCCTCCCTTGTTCTTCTGAGTGAGTAATCCACAAGATCGCTTTCAGCTCGCTCTCGGGAGATCGCAACTCGCCAGAAATAAAATCTTCGACCAGCGCTGTCGAGTGAGGATCAAGCGCAGAGGTGGGTTCTAGAAGGGATAAGAAACACAATCAGGCCAAGCCCAGAGATACCGAGACTGACCATCCAGCAAAAGCACTTCGGCAGTATTTAAACCGAGTGCGGTGGCCAGTGCGATCCGTTGCGACTCCCCGCCACTCAGATTCGTCCAGTTCCGATCCCACAGTTCTTCGTCGATTCCCCAGGTTTTGGCAATTTCGATTGGGTATGTTAGTCCCCTACCGACACTAACGGACTTTGGAACCCGGCGAGAGCTGAAAGACGAGATAGCTGCGAGGAAGTCTCGCGGGGTACCCGACAGCAGCGAAGGTCTTTGCGGGACGTAAAACACTTTCGTCCTGAAAAAGGGCACACCTATGGGTCGCTCCATAAGTATCAAGTCCGCAATCATATTGTGGTCCAATACATACCATATGACTTGGCGGAACTAGAGACAAACTCATCACGCTTCGAGCAAGTTTCATGGGCGAAGGACCACCTACCGTCCTCTATAAAGAATCTGGCCATTGTACACGTTCAAATGAGAAATACATTTCAACAGAGTAGTTTTCCTACTTGAAGGGTCAGAGGAGCATCGTTGGCGGATTATAAGCTGACGTACCCTGAGCCACTCTTGCCCTGTAAGATGATCACATCACCCTCATTAACATCAAAGCTGAGCTTGCTAAAGATGGTGTGTTCCCTGTCTTTGGCGCAACTGACATCGCGAACTTGTAGTAGCGTCGCCATGGGCCTAGTGAGCAAGTGCCTATATGAGGACGAACCTACATAAGAACCACGGCAGCTGCTACATCCCACGGTGGCTAACCAGTAAAGATAAGTAATGAGATGAGATACTTAACATGTGTCTATAGGTAATTACTCATATCTACGACTGCATTCCCATCTCTTCTGGCGTTAAAGTCGAGCTCTCGATCATGACGCCGACACCAACTTTAGCAGCATTCTAAACCGCATCGTCAGCGTAATGATCACGATGAACACGTAGAAATTCACCTTGAAATGGTCAATCTCACCGGAGACCAAGAACGCGAAAGTTGGGGCAAAACGTTGCTCAAGCAGAGCCGAAACTTTGCCGGTGGAGTCCAATTGTGCTCTGAAGGTTGCCATTCGAAGGTCGTACTTGGCACCCAAAGTCGCTATGGCATCCCTTCTTTGAGGTCCTGCAATTACCTGAAGATCCGCTGCTACCTCCACTTTCTCGCCCAGCTTTTGCCAGTACGTCGTCTGCAAGATACCAGCGGGTTGTAGTTGAGCGGTAGCAATCCAGTTCCTGTTGGCACCTGTATACTTGGCAAGGTAGGATGTTGCGAGCTCAGTCAACTCTGGTGTCTGTCGCTGATACAGTGTCTCAAAACCAAGGGCCAGGCCCTTCGTGACCGACTGGAAGTAGCTTCCGATGTATATACCGGTAAGGTCGGTCGGTGATGGATTGACAGCTTTGATGTTAAGGGAGTAGTCTCGGCCTTGGTAGTCTTGTTCCATCTGTAGCATGCTATGCCCAACCTGTTGGGAGAGCTATATGTGACGGGAAGGAGTGAGGAGAGTGATAAAGGATGAAGGATGAACCTCACTTGTGCTTGCATCTTGGTAATACATGTCTCTGACCAACCTTGGTTCATCCTGGCGTTGACGTTGCCGTCGTGATCCACGCTTCCTTGCAACAGTAGCTAGACATCGCGTCAGGCGATCAGACAGGTTGACAGAGGTTGCCACGTTACACTGTTTGTCGCGTATACGGCACCAAAGTTATACGATGGGGCCGCGACCTGAGAGCCGAGGTTGAAAGAATGTGATATTTGAAAAGCGGGATTAATGGAAAGATTCTTGGAGAGGTCCGCCCGAGCACCATCAAACATAAAGTTTGTCAGGTGGGTCACTGCCAACGAGTTCAGGGCCAAGGAAAAGCAGAGAAATACTTGTGAGGCGTACATTTGACTTCTTTCTGCAAGTTCTCGACTGTGCCGGGGTTTGGAAGGTCCAATGACTTTCGCCATTCAGCAATGCGACCATATAGGGAGGTGAGAGGTGAAATGGCGGACAGGTAGGAGGACCCTTTTGGAGGTGGGGGGAACGATGGCGAAGGGTCATCAAGACCTGGTTTTCCAGAAGGGAAGGGAGAGGATGCCATGGAGAACTCGAATGCAGACACGACGAAATTGACCAGTTTCAAAAAAAACGACCGTGAGCAAATTCTGCCAAATTCAGTCAGTTATCTGCAGTCATTCATTTTCGTAGTCGTAAGTAGTACTGCAAGCCAGCACGAAAACATGTTAGGCGCTTCAAGTCAGGATATCCGAGTCGGTCCGATCTGGCTCATCTCTCTGCCGCAAGACCCACATGAAATGGCCGTGGTCCAGCATATACGACCACACTGCCACTCGTCTGCGAGATTCGATCATGTAAATCATTGCTATCATGGGGCAGCTCCGGCTTCGATATCTAGTTGAGTATGTATCATTGATTGTTGAATGGTTCGTCTTTCCCAATATTATCGTAACCTATCTGGTCCATCAGCATCATGGATCTAGTACGGTATTCTCATCCTAAAATAGCATGTCAGCGTGCTTTGGACGTTCTTGAGTGCAATATGACCGTATCATGAAATGTTGGAGGCGAACAACAACTTGACGAGTCGATCAATCACCGCAGCGACTGACATGGACACCCGACTAATTACATTTACAAGGGCCATCAACCGCCCAGCTGTACATGACTTGTGGCGAGCGGTGTTGGAACTGCTGCGCATTTCCCGGATTAGTGTGTCATTCAGAGACCTTCTTACTCCACATCGCCTTGATTCTGCGGTTATAAGCGGACGCTAGGGTCGCGTAAGCTTTTCCATCTCTTCTTCTCCTAGTTCTTTGCTGCAGACGCTAATTGCCTTTCCTTCGCGGTATTCCGCCCCAAATGAGCCTCCCACTGACTGCCTCTCAGAAACGATCGATACTCCTCGCAGTTACTATTGTAGTGAGTTTGTCTGTGTTGTGTATTTAAATTCCAATGTTTTGACCTCTTCCTAGTTCGGTTTTTGCTTTCTCCTAGGTTCGGGACGTGGAACAGCTCGTTACTCACCCCAGCGCAATGTCCAGGAGCAACCTGACATCGTCCTCTCTCCTCCCCATGCCCCACCTCATCAACAGGATGCAATCCCATCGTCAACACCGCAAGATACCAGTCCAATCCCTCCCGAGCATCTTTTCGTCGACCTAAAAGGCACAGAAAACAATCCTTCACCCCGGCGCGCTAATGCAACACTCATGATTCTTGCGCGAAACAGCGACATAGATGGCGTCATCCAGAGCATGGAACAAGTAGAGTCAAAGTTTAATCGCAAGTTCAATTATCCCTGGGTTTTATTGAACGATGTAGACTTCTCAGCCGAGTTCAAAAAGTGAGCAAGCGATGGCTACTTGGGGCGCACATGTTGTGGTGTACTGACGCACTGGTAGACGTGTTGCCGTGTTGACTGACGCACCTATTTCTTTTGGTGTGATTCCCCGCGACCACTGGGTCCAGCCGGACTGGATTGATGAGGATCGCGCACGGGAGGGCCGTGACAGACTAGTGAGGCAGAACATCATATACGGCGGTCAGTCCATTCCGCTATGTCACGCACATCCCATCGGCGCTCAATGCACAGGTATTTCCAGGCAGTGTGTCGTGAGTGCGCTCCTATCTACCTGTCAGGAACTGGTTAATTCATTTCTCCATAAGATATCGTAACATGTGCCGTTTCAACTCGGGAGTAAGTACCCAGTTAACGGCCGTGTGGAACTTTGCTAATCTTGTATTGTGTAGTACTTTTTTCGACATGAACTACTTCAACCTTACAAGTGGTATTGGAGAGTAGAGTAAGCGACCCCTGGATGATCATCAAGCATGTTGTGACATATCCCCCAGGCCTGACGTGAGATATTTCTGTGATGTCGATTATGACCCCTTCTTGTTTATGGAGGATAGGAACAAAGTCTACGGCACGTGACAACGTATCAGGCCACACTTTGCACTCACACACCTGTTATTTTCAGGCTTCACGATATCTATGCCAGATTGGGAGCCGACGATACCAAACTTGTGGCCTTCAATTCGAGGTAGGGAACGGCATAGTTACACGTAATGCTAGAAGGAAAGTTAACCGGCCCGAATAGAATTCATCGCAGAGAATCCGCAGTACCTGCATCCCGATAACTCCATGGAATTTTTGTCCGATAATTCTGGCGAGACTTATAATCTATGTCATTGTGAGTGGATTTCTCCAGACGTGACTTAGTACGCTCACCACGTCGAGCAGTTTGGAGCAACTTTGAGATAGCCAACCTGGACTTCTGGAGAGGTGAGGCATATACCAAGTATTTCGAATTCTTGGACGAGAAGGGAGGGTTCTATTACGAGGTGAGGCCTTGTGCATACCTTCTATGCTCGTGAGGTTCACCACAGTCACCATAAGCGATGGGGAGATGCACCTGTCCACAGCATAGCCGTGTCACTGTTCGCTGGCAAGGATCAAATTCACTTCTTCAAAGACATTGGTTACAGACACAGCCCATTCCAGCACTGTCCGCAAGGATCAGATTGGAAGAAAGGGCATTGTTCGTGTGACCCCAACGAAAACTTTGGTATGACACTATATAGTAGTTTCCCCTACGAGCAGATGCTAATGTCACTGGGACTCCCTAGACTTTGCGCCAAACTCGTGTTTGAAACAGTTCATGCGTTTAGAATAGAGATGAGTTTGGTCGTCAACGTATTTATTTAGACTATCACTACTGTCCGAGTAGTCGTTTGTAGTAATTGGACAATCTGAAATCCCTTTGGTCTGACCCGCAACCAAAAGCAGTTTATTAAAATCTGTAGGTACCACTTGTGCAAGCTGTTCGTCCAACGCCTCGTTTTCCGTTTTTTCTTAATGTTTCAGGTGGGGGAGGGCCTATAGATAGCTTTTACAGTTTCAGTCAGTCATGCCGTATTGCGTCGAATGTTACGATGGAACACTAGAACGAGAGGGGGGCACGTGACGGCTTTCAGTTTGCTACTACAGCTGTTACTGCGGACACGACTAACTCAAATCTCGACATCGTCGACTGGCACGAATCGTTTGCCTGTCAATCCTCCCTTCGTTTGACACTGCATCGAGTTCACGTTACAACACAGTCCAGATTGACCCGCTCGCAAAGATGATGACGCCGATGCGTTATGTCCTTCTTGCTCTTGGCATAATCGTAAGTACGCCGTACGCACTCTCGTGGACAGGCATTTCACCTAGTCTACAACTAGGTCGGACTACACTACATACTCAGCTTCACACATGAGGATTATAGCAAAGCCACGTCCGTGTCGCGCCTCACGGACTATATTTCGGGTTCTGGCTCCCCTTATAGAGAGGCTGTGCCAGACCAATACTACAAACCGCCCGAAACTGCTTATACACCAGATCGAAAGGCAAACGCTACCTTTGTGATGCTAGTGCGGAACAGCGACCTTCCCGGTATCATGAGCAGTATGAAGCAAATCGAGGACAGGTTCAACCGGAAATTCAACTACCCTTACGTCCTCCTCAACGATGAACCATTCACAGAAGACTTTAAAAAGTATGTCATCTATTGGATTCATGGTTTCTGCTTATGATTCTATTGGTTAGGCACATTTCAGCACTCACTCATGCCGAGGTGGAATTTGGTCTGATCCCGAAGGAGCACTGGGTACAACCTCCTTCGATTGACGAAGAAAAGGCGACCGCGGCTCGCGAACATATGATGAAGGAGAATGTCATCTACGGAGGTGCGTGTCCGTTTCAAGCCACAATATCATGTCATCCAACACGCCTTAAATTTTAGGAAGCGTGCCGTGCGTTGGGAATTTTATATTGTTTTGAAGTCCTAACAGCTCCCTATTAGTTATCGAAATATGTGTCGTTTTAACTCAGGGGTATTCTTGATGAAACTATCTCATCAAACGTGTCTGACATCTCATAGTTCTTCTATAGACAAGAACTCCTCCAGAAATACAGGTATTACTGGAGGGTGGAGTAAGCATTGTCTTCTGAGCTGCTTGCATGGATTGATCGTGTTTTCTATAGACCCGATGTTAAAATTTTCTGTGATGTCGACTATGACCCTTTCTTGCTGATGGAAGACCAGCAGAAAGTCTATGGTGAGATCTTTCCACCACATTCCTCAGAAAACCACCTTATGTATCCTGCGTGAATATAGGGTTCACCATCTCGCTGTTTGAGTACGCCGCCACCATCCCCACTTTGTGGGACAATGTCAAAGGTGCGTTCATCGGTTGAAAATCCATTGCGCCAGGAATACGAGTTTTTTTCAGCCTTCGTCAATGAAAACCCCGGGCTGATGCCCGCAGATAATGCCATGACCTTCCTTTCCGATGATGGAGGAGAATCGTATAATCGTTGTCATTGTAAGCTTATGTGCACGTTTTTATATTCCGTCCCGATGACTCATTGTGAACTTTGTGACTACAGTTTGGAGTAACTTTGAGATAGCCGATATGAACTTTTGGAGAGATGAAGCCTATACCAAGTTCTTTGACTATTTGGATGAACAGGGCGGTTTCTATTACGAGGTGCGTTTGAACTGAAAGACGTTTGGGAAGAAGTCATTGGCTTATGTACCCGCAGCGGTGGGGTGATGCGCCTGTACACAGTATAGGTGCAGCGCTTTTCGCGCGGAAGGACCAGCTTCATTTCTTCAACGATATTGGGTATCGTCACGAGCCCTTCCAACATTGTCCCCAAGGAGATTTGCACTCGAAATCCAGATGTTGGTGTGACCCAGCTCAAAATTTTGGTAAGTCATTCCGTTCAGAAGTTATCTCGAAGAAGGAAGCTGACTGTCTTCCTTCAAAGACTATGAGTGGTATTCGTGCTTGAAGAAGTATGATGACTTGTTCAGGTGACTGTAAGTCCCCCCTAGTGTACTTGCCTTTGTTCCCTGTTTGGTTTTACCTAGAGTACTTTTACCGTGAAGTCATGACCCTCAGCACTCTTTGGATGGATGGAGCTTCGTGGACCATGAACGAGGGTCACGGATACATTCATACACGGCCGATGGTGAACACAGCAAGTGGTGCTCAACATAAGAATTGGCATAGCGATATACGCCACAGTCCAACTAGGCTATGCTATTGTGGCAAACTCAGAGAATCGATTGGGAATAGTATTGGAACTAGCGAAAGGAACGTCATTGTAAAAAAGCCTTTCTAACACGGTATGCATACTTACCGAGTCATACAAACGTGTCCAGTTGGAGCCTAGGGAGCTATCTATGAGTCGATCCACGTACTCTCCAACGAGGGAATGCGTGAGGGCTGGTTGAAAACGCTCTCGGAGCTGGTTCGCCGTTTGGTCGCCGAATGCAGCGAAGCATGGTAGGGTGGAGTCTGCAAGAGAAGGGTAAACAAATTTTCTGTTGGTTATCGTCCTAATTACCTTTTTGCATTAGCTCCACCAAAGCTGTAGGAGCCACACATATTAAAACGTCAAGATTAGAACGAGCGGACCACTCACTGATGATTCGGTCACCGTGTTTCCTCGCAATCTCAAATCCTTCCCGGAACAGCCTCTTAAACTCTAAGAAGGCCTCGCCGGCGATACCGCCTAGAATTTCAACATACTCTGGAGGCAATTTGAAAGGAGCGGCTTCAAACCCAATGTTCCCGGGTGAATTTGAGAGCATGAACCCAAAATCAATGTGGATGAGATGACCTTCTCTATCGAGTAGGATATTTCCGTTGTGGCGGTCTTTTATTTGGAGAAGATAGGTAATGATTGAGTAGCCTTGATGGAGTGAACTATTGTCCTCAACAATCATAGATGTCTCCGGGACTGCTCACCTGCGAGGGACTTCGCAAAATTGCGCTGTGCACGAGCAAATTTTGCTGTCAAGGGATCTCCATATGTGGATCTGAAGTGGTCTAACAATGTTACATGACCCAGTCGACCCTCAGCCAGACGCCGTGCATATTCAGCCTTCTTGATGGAATGAATAGAGACGGCGTCTGTAATTGTCTCAACTAAACCCGACGATGCCCCCGTGATCAGAATGCGGAAACTAAGCCGTTCAGATCAGGCCAAGACCGAACAGCTGAGACATGTGACAGAAGCTTACTATCGAACCCAACATTGACAACTCTCTTCTTGCCATATCCGCTCGAATTCTTGAATTAGTTGCACGGCAACCTGTTCTTGTCGCAGATCGACACCCGTCTTCACAATAACAGAGACACAGTCCCAATTTGCTACCAATATCTGAGTTCACGAAGAACTTACGCGAAAATATCTAGTGTTCCGCACCTAGGTGCCCATACG
>JBBPUO010000002.1:184041-202126 GCA_038094755.1 Caloboletus firmus | reverse complement strand
CCTGTTCTTGTCGCAGATCGACACCCGTCTTCACAATAACAGAGACACAGTCCCAATTTGCTACCAATATCTGAGTTCACGAAGAACTTACGCGAAAATATCTAGTGTTCCGCACCTAGGTGCCCATAAGGCGATCCATGCCGTATTCGACTCTAATAAAATATCAACACAAGGTAACAAAAGGATGAAAGCTGCATACAAAGTTGCACGAACCTTTTTAGCAACCCAGGACTCGCTGAACACCACCGCAGACGGATCGACTTTACTCAACTCTCTCTTGATGATACCCTCATCTTCAGCCGTCTTCATCCCTCCACTACCTCCGGACTCCTCGAAACCGATCTCACCTTCACGCATACGGGCCATACGCTCCTCCTCCAAAGCGAGCATCTCTTGCATGATACGGTCCCGAATTGCCGCAGCTTCAGCATGTTGGACGCGCACACGCGTGATGGGGGCGGAGGTAGTAGCGTCATGTAGTTTGGAGCTACCCTCGAGTGAAGGATGACCAGAACCACTTGATGCTTCATCAGAGGCTCCACCCAGCCAGTTCGAGCCTGGAAGCCAACTGAAGGAGCCCGAAGAGGAAGACGAGATATCCTGCGCTGCTCCGCGAGCTGCGTCCGTGCCATGTCCCATTGGTTTAGACAAGGGGGTGACGGTTTCGCGGACAAGACTGGCACTTAACTGGGCAAGCATAACTGCTGCCGTTCGCATTCGTTCTGAATAATCATCGAGTGACAATATGCGCTCCGCTCCCCTCGGATCCATGCTAGGAGAGTGAAGAGGGTCTGATAGATGGGGTGTAGGTGGTAGTGTTGAACGAGAACTCGTAACGGACGAAAATACTGTACTTTGTTCCACCGCAGGAGAAGATGACAGTGGGGAACCACGGGACCAAGTGGCAAGCTCAAGTTCCCGATTCTTAGGCGTAGGTGGGAGAACAATCGATTCTGTGAGATTGATTGGGCCGCGAAGCGACTGCCCTTCTCCATATACTTGTTCCACAAGATCCATTTCTTCTTCATCCGAGGTAGGCAAAGCGGTATTGGTTCCCCGTGGTGTGTCAAGGTCGTTCGTGGCCCCTCCATCTTGTATGTCCGCAGTATCTTTCCCCAAAACTTGTTCGGACCCGGCGACAGCATCCACAGTTACAGAGGGACGCATCCTCGTGTTTCCAAATGTTATGAGTTCTTTCGAAGCGCCTTTTCTCTCGTTCTCCTTCGAAACAATGCGTTTGAGGATCTCCTTGTTCCCGCGCTTCGAGGGGTCAAAGCTGAGGTCGTCGTGCAGAATCTCTATGAGGAGAAGATAAGGCGCTCGTTCGGCAGAGTTAAGAACCACGGCTTCGCCAGCTGGAATGCGAACGATTTTGTGATGGGGTTGGGTGTTGCAGGTGGTGGTAGTGGAATCATAGGTATCCGATGAAGAACACCACATTGGCATGCAGACCTATGGGAAGGTGCGATGAGGAAACTGTTACGGAGAGCCGTGACAAATACGAACTTCCGCAGGAAGCTGGTGATTCAAAGCAGTCAATTCAGCTCGCAAGGCACTGACACGTGCGGGTTTAGGCACAACCAAGAGGCGGTTGGATATACTCTCGAGTGTAAGAAGAAACTGGACCTAAACAGAATCAAGTGGTATCGAGGTATTCATGAGCTCCCTAGTCGTCTCGAGGCACACAGTGAAGAACATACCTCTGACCGACAATACTGGCTTCTTAGGAGATGAGATTGCGAGTGTAGATCATACCTTTGCAAAAGAGCGTCGGCCGCAGCTATCACGTTTTGCCTGAGTGGAGATGGAGACGAAGATATCGAAGGTGAAGACTGATACAGGCTCGGAACACGATCAGGGGGTGAATCCTGCTGGCCAAGGGGGTCTTCTGAAAGTCGTGACCGATGAACGTTACGAAGATGGACGAGCGCAGGACTCGTTTGCGCAGCAATGATAGTGCGCCGACGACGCGGGATTAATCGCGTTGGTGTGCACTTCTCCGTGCCATCCACAGGTGCTACCTCTGATTTTCCTGCGTTCTCATCGTCAGGTTTCCCGTCGGAAGGATTGTCGTCATCTTCGCCCGAGTCCGCATTGGCAGGGATGCCACATGCGAGGTCATCGTCTGTCTCGACACTGCGGAGATTTGCTCCATCATCATCTGCTCGGCCTTGCTGCAAAGCTACTTCGCCTATAACCTCTGTGAGCGCGGGCAGGGCAGGAACACCTGCCAAGACAAGGCCAATACCAACCAGGACAGGCTCTACACGGGGCTTGACTTTTCTTCGTGCAAAGGGATACTGGCCGGATGACGACAAGCCAGAATATGGACCCGAGGGAGGTGGAGGCAATTCAGCAAAGATGATTTCATGGCATCTATGCAAGGTCCTTTGACAGACAAGGAATGACTGGGAGGTTGGAGTCGCCGAGAAGTCCTGAATTGAAGCTTGCATGAACCATAGTGTCTTAATGCGCATGAGCGTCCTAGTCAACCGTGAGGATCAAATGGACTGACGAGCATGGCAATGTGCGTAGACCGTTGCGCAATGTCGACTACAAAACATTCGAGTGCACGGGATTTCGATGGACGAGTAACGAGAAGGTGACTGAACTCGGCGAGCATGCATTGGGATTCGGAACAAAGGAGTCGAAGCGCAACACGCACCAGATGAAGCCCCAAACGTCGCGTAGCTCGTGAGTGCTGAGATCAGAGAGCCTGCGGGTGAGGTAGTAGGTGATTCCAATGTTGTCTGCATAGAGCATGAGGTATCGAAGGGCGACATGGACTGAGAAGAAGGAGGGGGAGAGGAAGAGCCGGAGGAGTAAGGCATGAGACATGGATGTCAAGTCTGACTTACCCATGTTATTTGGGCAAAGTACTATGCTATATGGACTTCCCACGACAAGGATACACGTCGACCACCATGATCAGGCCTCTTCTCGCTCTTTTACTCATTCCGCTCTGTCTTGCTGCGAAAAGCTCGCCCCACGACGAGCTCGTGCAACTTGCGGCCGCAGGGAACGGTGTCATACGCCTCGACGAGCACGTATTCGACATCCTCACATCTCCCAAGCGCACCTGGTCGGCCTCCGTCCAATTCACGGCGCTGAACCCACAGCGCAGGTGTGCTCCGTGCAAGTGAGTACCATACTATTCCTGTGAGCCAAATCAAGTAATACATTAGCCAGGGAATTCGATCCTTCCTTCAACGCCGTTGCCAAAGCCTGGTCTACCGTCCCCCAAGTGCACCGTGACAACCACTTCTTTGCCACCGCCGAATTCGACCAGTCAACCAAAATCTTTCAAAAGGTATGACATTACTTGACTGATCTGTACAGGCACCCTGACAGCTGTGTGCAGCTCCAACTCAGTTCTGCACCAATAGTTCATGTCTACTCTGCTACAGAGGGTCCTAATGCCAAAAATGCTGCTAATCCATCCAAATACGATTTCTCAAAGTATGGTCCACTCCCTCTGTTGATGCCGTGCTCACTACTTACCTTTGTGTACAGCGGCTTTGAAGCCGGTCCTCTGGCTGAGCAGCTGTCCATCCACACCCCGATCCCAATTCCCTACAAGGCACCTATCGATTGGTCCAAACTTGGCACAATCATCTGTCTCATCCCCGTCGTCACCCTTATCTTCCGCTTCATACGCCCGGTAATTCACAACCGTTGGGTATGGGCAACCGGAACGGTTCTCGTATCACTCGTCATGATATCCGGATTCATGTTTACGCGTATCCGTGGTGTGCCGTACGTGGGCCATGATGGCAGCTGGATCGCTGGGGGTTATCAGAACCAATTTGGCCAAGAAGTACAAGTCGTGTCGATGATCTGTAAGTGTTTCGCGCTCCCTGAAAGACCCAGGTCGTTCACATTATCATAATTTACAGATGGGATTCTAGCAGCTTCGTTCCTGATGCTGACGATAGTCACACCATACCAAAAGTCTCCTGTTCGGCAACGGACGCAGGTATACCTCTGGACATTCGTCAATTTCCTCGTTTTCTCCATCTTGATATCATTGTTCCGTATCAAGAACAGGGGTATGTTCCGTTCGTTCTGCCCCGTCGCGATTCTGATTGGAAACGACCAGGGTATCCCTTCAAACTTTTATTTTAAATGCTTGCGTCTCGCACAAATACAGTATTTGAGGATATCAGATATACGAATTCATCCGATGATCTAGTTCCAAGGACAGAGGTTATGACGTGTCAGTCCCTCTATAACGATGGTGCAATAAAGCGTGATAGATACAAAAGCTCCAACAGGAACGCAATAGTAAGAATAATATGATGGTATGAAGAGAATATCGTCTGAGCAAATGCAACCCTCTGTAAAAGTACTTCCCATCGGACGCTATACACCAGGGGACCCGTCCTGCTGGAATACATCGACGTACCTACTCCTCACATTCTTCTTCGCAGCCTGTGACCGTGACCGTCCCATCGGTGGCAGATTTGGCATGCTACTTGGTGCGGGTGTATTTGGCATTGATGCAACTTCGGTAGGTACCAAGTTAGACCGTACACGCATAGGGACTTTAAAGGTCGAGGGTGTGCTTAAATCAATCGCAGATGCGGTCCTCGGTGGAGGTGGAGGTGGTTGAGGAGGAGCAGGCCCGTTGAATGTCCCATTGAAGCGAGAATTGCTCACACTAGGGGAGGCAGTCTGGACTCGTGAAGGTGGGGGCGGAGGGGCTGATGGTCGCGGGGCTTCTGTTCCAGCCTGGAAGAGGGTGAGGCGCTATCAAGGTAAGCATGCAGAAGTTCGTTCACCTTCTTGTTCACCCAACGTTTTAGCTCCTTATCATAGTAGAAACTCGTCTCTTCGCCAAGGCTAGCTTTGATCGGTCCCGGGGTGTCGGACCGTTTCCATATCCAGCTCAACCACGAGCCCGTTGCGGCAGCTACAGGCGGGGGAGGGTCTAGCAGAAAGAAACTTAGCATTACCACGAAACGGTCACACTTGTAGCTTACCTCGTTTCTCATCGCATTCGGTTGTGTCCTGGGTTGGTGCAGCTGGTGGCTTGCCTTCTGTCATCTTCGCGGGCTCGTCTTGCGTTCTCCTGTGTGCACTATTTCCCAACCCAAGATCATCTACTCCATCAAATGAACTCTCGACTTTCCGATGGGGTGGTGCGGTTACGCTTGGCGTCACCAGCGGTGCAGGGTCATCCATTAAGGAGATAAACCCCTCTCCCAACTCTCTCCCGTTTTCGACATGATGGAATTGAGTAGCAGTAGGTGTCGGCGCGGCCTCGGTATTGGTGAGTGAGCTCCACCAGTCACCTGAATCCTGAGAATCTTGAGAATCTTGATTGCCGTCTACGATTTTCGGTTGTCGTTGATCTTCCTTATGTTGACCTCGTTCGTCCCGTAAAACGTTCTGTGCTTCGGAACCTTCTTCTGCCGTCATCTCAAGCGATGTCTTTCGCGAAGATGGTTCACTCCCATACGCAGCCGCGTATCCATTGGCCATAGAAGGTCCGCTCACTTGAGTAGCATAAGGCGAGTAATGATACCCTGTTGAGCGGAGTGGTGCAGTTTTAGGCGCAGGTGATGCATGTCTCGAGGGGCGGTAATACTCCATAGCGGAGGATGCCCTGTCAACTGGAATGTGCATAGTTGTAGAGGGCAGTGCCACCGCGGAGCCGCTGCGCCTAGGTGGCTGCATTGCGGACGCAATGTGTGAATCGATGACTGTGGGAGGGGGAGATGGGCTGGCTGACGTCGCTGCCGAAGAAATAGAACTGTAGCTCGAGAAAGGGCCGGTAAATTGGGCCTTCGAGACCTCACTTGCGGGGGAAGACGTCTCGTTGCCTTCGCCGGCGATAAACTTGGTGAGACGTACTTCAAGCCAACTACCAATACTGTCTAGGGAAGGTTTATTCACTTTCCCGCCTATCCACGATGTGGATTTGTCTATATGAGGGGAACCAAGTAGACGGTCAGCGAGTTGCTTCAGTCCTCCCACCAACGCAGAATTGAAGTATGGAGAGGGTCGACCCATGACTGCAGTAATTGCCTCGCAGTACCTTGTCGGGGATAATCAACAGAATACTCTTGTGCAGTAGCAACTCCGTGGCATACCTGGTGGCACTCTGAATATGGCCAATATCGGCGAGATAGGTTGCCCGAATGAACTTGTAAGCTTGAAGGTGGGGAAATCCATGAAAAGGCTCTTGGCCTTTGGCGGATGTCTTCAAAGATAATGCAAACTCTGCGATCTCGGTGAATAGTACCGGATCAGGATCTCTGAAGAATACTGGATTAATGTGCGGACTCTGCGAGCCCAGTAACACCAAGCGGGTACCAGGGCCACCCAAACCACCCATCACTGAGGTCTGAGGGGAAAGTAGATAGCTGGAAAGCGAAGTCAGAAGTGGATCAAGAAGTGAGAACGAAGTTCATGTACCAAACATGAGCACCCTCTACCAGATGGTGAGATACTAGGTGATCCCCGAGGGCTGACAGCGCTGCCGAGTACTCTGGATTCAAAGGACTAGATATGATACTAGCTGCTATCTCCGGCCATTTTGAAAGGGGATCCCCAGGGACCTGTACAGCAGTCGCAGTCGATGGAAAATTTGGCGATACAGGTGTGATATGTGACAACGAGGGAGCAGGAACTCGTAAACCGGTTGCTGTCCTCGATAATAAGTTCATGGGGACAAGTTCCTGAACTACAGAACATGTGTAAGTCAATTCCCAGGCTGGTAAGATGCCACATACCCGCACTAGGTCCTTGACCTGAGAACACGCTATATGTAACTCGGAGCCATTCACGCCCAGTAGTTTGTTGAGACGTGGCGCTCTCGCCATGGGCATGGGGAGTAGCACGTCGGAGACCATCGTGAACCCCAAGTTCAGCTTTCAAGAACTCGTTGACCACCTCATTCCATGCATCTTTGTCAACACTACTTGCAATGATCATTGCATGAGCCCATAATCTCTCGTCTAGAGCATAATGGTAGGCTTGGCGGCGCTCTCCTCGCACAAGGAACTCTTGTATTCTATCCAGAGCGGATGGAAGGAGTGTAGAGACCGATATAGGTGTCTCCTTGGCAGGTAGAAGCATCGATGTCGTACCATATACATTGGGCATCGGGGACGTGAGAGCCGGCGCCGCAAGTGCAACTGGCACGTCGTGTCCGGATTCATCCATGGTGCCAACGATGCGTGGCAACAATGCAGCACGAACTGCGTTATCGATAGCGGGGCTAATGTGTATGCATTAGCAACTACCACCGCGCTGGCATCCAGGTTAATTACCTTCCCGATAACAGGCCGTCGTTTTCCACCATGATCTTTAACAACTGCACTAGTACCAGCTTCCCTTCCAAACGTTGTCTCTCGGCATCTTCGGATATGTACATCGTCCCACGTAAGATCTCTTCGGCACGTTCTTCGAGATACTTGACCACACGAGCTTTCTTCGTTTTCGCCTGAGACGTTCCCGTGCGTACAAGACTCGTGACAGGAGTGCCGGGATCAGAGAACAATGGTCCAGGATACTCTGCTGCTTTGCTTTCGGTCACATAATCGGGTAATAACTGGTGCAGCACACGAATCGTCACATTGGTTGTGCGGCGAGATGAAAGCGCGACATCGAATCCCGTATTCAAGTCTGCAGAATTATGGAAGCAAGTAAGAACCTTGCCACCAAAACCAAAGCTTATGACCGGTGCCTGAGAAGACGTTCGACCCAAGGGATCATTTGAGCCCAATAGCGAAGGTGAAGGTGCATATGGTAGGCGAGTGGCACGTGACACATGGAGGTCCTGCTCCGCGGGGTGGTGAAACTGACTGCTATATGAACTCGGCCCAGCGATATGAGCACCGAATCCAAGCCCATATTCCTTGCGTGGCTGAAGAGGATCGAGAACACCCTGAGAAGACAGGGTTGACCCATTCGAAGAAGACCTGCTCCGGAGCTGGGAGGAGGCGTACGCTGGGACAGTCTTCGACGGTGTGAAGGAACCCGAAGCCGGAGACGCTGATCGAATGGAACTAGGAGACATTGTCCTCGAAGGTCCATGTATGGATTTGTGGTCATGCGGGTTTATGGGAGGGGGATGTGAGATGTGAGAAGCAGGCTCGTGCGAGTTGCCCACGAAGCGTAGCGAACTTGGTGACACCGTCCTATGTACCCTGGGTGGTGGAAGAGGGGGGTCGTAGGCGTTTGATGCCTTTGGTCTGAATTCAGTCACAGTAGGGGCAGGAGGGGGCTTGGAAGCTTGGGCAGGAAGTCCGTTTGGAGGTGGTGATTGCGGGACAACAGTGAACGAGGCTGAATAGGGGGACGATGCAGAGCGAGAGACAGGATTGTAGCCGTCGGGTTGCACGGCCAGTGGTTGCGCAGGTATTGTAGAGAGCTGTCTTACCGGTTGCCGAGGTGCGTATGGATTCGACGTTGACGTGGTTGTAGTCGGCTTGTATGGGTCATAAGAAGGTTGCCGAGCAGAATGTTGATTGGAGCCGTATGGCTGATAAGGAGCAGGAGGGGTGGGATTATATGAATCGTTAGAGGAAGGAGTGCTCTGGTAGGTTGTCGAGCTTACTACCCGACTCGTGAAGTGAGCTAAGCAAGCGGAGGAAATAGGCAGTTCACTGACCTGGCAGAGAAATATACGTTGAGTGTGGTTCGTATGCAGTAGTTCCGGAGTAGTAACCTTGCTGGTGATCGTAGGACGACGGTAGGCCGCTCGGACGGTGGGATTGGCCTGAAGGGGCATCCTGACCGGTCGGGATAAACCAGGGGTCATGTTGCTCTTGCTGAGGGTCCGGATACATCTGCTCTGCGAGCCAGGAAGAAGTGTCCTGGCCCATTTGGAGCGGAGGAGGCGAAGAGTGTGTCTGGTGCTCATCGTGGGGTGGTGTCGTGTCAGTTGCCTCGTTCCCGATGACCGCAAAAGGGTCAGGCCCAGAATCGCCATCTGAACCAAAGAGCGAGGCTGCGGCTTCGACTGTACTCATGGTTTCAGCGTGTCGGACCTGTAAAGGTAACCCGTCGTGTTGTTCTGTTTTTTTTGATGAGACGTGTTCAACGTACTACACTGCTCCCGGCAGTTAAGGCTACCCGACTCGCCTAAAGGACGCTTTGAGTGACTTTGTTTGGTCATGCTTGCCATGGGAGAAAAACTGCAACAATATTCCGACGATTATCCATTGTTAGTGTATTGTACCGACAAGTTTTTGTCGTAGCACCCAGCGACAGACGACTGAAGTGCTCACAACGTAGAGGTAATAGCAACATGATAGTCGCATCCAATATTGACAGTGAAAGAAGTGCATGTATCCGACTAAAGCGAGTGAATGCGAAAAAGAAAAAAAAAAGAGCGAGAAATCGGTGTAAGTAGGTTGCATTATGAATGTTCATTGTGAGGGTAATGGACGTGAGTGCAGAGTGTGAGAGGAAGTGAGATTGATGCGATTGTGCCATAGCATTGCGATCAAAAATAGGAGAGCGAGAAATGGGAAACGAGAAATAGGAAATGAGAAATGAGAAAACTAGGCCAATGGATCGCGACCGTCAAACGAACAAGTATAGTTGGCGCGTATCATTAGTTTGGCTGATCTTAGGACAAGGAGGGGTAATCTGCCGGCTTGTCCGATGACGCCTTGGAAGCATTGACTGTGCGCTCCAAGAGCCGCTCAACTGCAAGATTAATGAGCTAAGATCACGGTGCAAATGAGCAATGCCATACTAGAAATCAAATGCTTGCTGTAGGCGCTCGAATAGCGGCGCATGCTTACGAGCTGGGGGCGGATCTTGCCCACAAGCAGATCCTTCTGGTCTTGATCAGCGACCGTGAGGGCTCGCTGCAGCACGTAATCTTCGAACACATTAATCAATCACAGTCGCGAGCTTTCCTGAGTAACCTACTGGCAAATTGGTCCTTCATCATAGACACAATGGGACTGACACCATCAGGCTTGGGCGTGATGATTTCTTCAACCAATGCACGTCGCTCCTCTGTCGTAGCGGTGACGAGGGCCTTCTCACAAACATTCGACGCGAATTTATGTCGGGCCATGTTCAGCATTTGACCGCGAAGCTTAGCAATAACTTGACAACGATCGTGGAATGTCCCTTGCTCAAGAACAAACTGAACGACATAATTCTAGCGGTGTAAAAATGTCAGCGAAGCACTACATGTCTAACAAGGGAGGTTGCCTACCCCAAACTGATCTTGCATAAGGTTGATCATATATTTATGCAATTCGTCCATCAGGGCACGAGTATGTTCTTCTGGCAGGTGCTCAAAGCACCGCTGGAGAACCCGACAGCCATATGGGTGTGTTGATAAGTCGTACACATTGCCACGGAATGATTGCACAAAACCAAGGCGATCAGAAGATACGCGCTCGATGAGTTTCTGAATAACATGATTGCCATTCGCATCTTTGACACACTTGAGCACATGGGGCTCCAACTCCTTCACGAAGGTGCCTTGTTGCTCTGGAAGAATGAACTCAACAGCCTGTGAAATCTGATTAGTAGTGCCACAATAGGTCAACTACAACTATACCTTTTGTACGACGCGACAGCCATACATTTGCAAAGACAGTGGGAGAATATGGCCTTCCATGGTGTTGGCTAGTACGGTTTTTTGCACCTGTGTCCCATGCTCGAACAGTTTTTGAATGACCTGTTCAGGATAAGACAAGTGCCAAAAAAAGACATACCGCGACTCACGTAATTGCCAAAGACATCCTGAATCAACTGCAGTGCGCTATCGGGTACAATTTCATCGAACACAATCTGCTTTTCCTCTGATGTTGCCGTTTCAAGCTTCTGTTGGATGAATCGGGAGCCGTGTTGATCACCGCTAAACTCGACAACATAGCCAAAGATATCCTGCGGTGCGACATCAGTAGTTATACTTGGGATCTGCAACACAACTCACCCTCAGTTCCCACTTCCGTGACTTATTAGCCCTGAATTCATCTAACAACGGACTACGCAAAGCCAATGCGGCATCCTTGTCCTGACGACGTCCAGGACGCACGTTTTGGTGGTAAAATGGCATCCCATGGGCATTCAGGCCAGCATGCCCATAAAGCGCACCGCCAGGGAGCATGAATGGTAGTTGTGTACCATATTCCATGGCTGCAGCATAAACCTAGCAAATTGAAAAAAAAAAAAGTAAGTTCCAAGCCATCCTTCCATTGCGGCTGCTAGTCTCACCTGTTGCTGAAGACCATACTGACCTCGAATATGAAAGAGGGTACTCAACGAGATCAAAACAAATACATACCTGCTTTTTATCCTGTATACCAGTTGGCACCGCAGCACTTAGTTGCGGTGTTGGCATAGGAGAGATCGAAGGGATAGTAGGATAGATCATCGGTTGATGGGTAGGGTAGTAATATTGCGAAGGTGACCGAGCAGAGGCAGAGTAATCGTAATATATGCCAGATTGTTGACCAGCAGAAACATTAGGGTGCAGTGTCTGTGGGGATACACCTGGGTATACATTCGCGGGAGAGTTGCTGTTCATGCCACCAGCAGCGGGATATAGTGAGGGGTCGGCAGGTGCACTGTATCCATATCCGTAATCCATATAAGGGTCGCGTGGTGCACCATTGGTATAGTAGGAAGAATAATCTGCTTGAGGGTAACCACCATACGGTGTTCGGCCCTGAACCATGGGAGACGATCGCACCTGGGGAGAAACTGAATGATGGGAAATGCTGTTCGGTTGCGATGGGACAGATGGTTGACGGTATTGGTTGTTGATGCGATCATCCTCAACAGCCATTCCTCTAAGGCCCAGCGACAGTTCGTTCTCGACCATAGACGTGACATCGAACGTTCCGTTTTGCCCGGAGAATGAAGAGGATCCGTAAGTAGGATTAGACGGCGAAGGGTACCTGCTGGACCCAAGTGCATCCTTCCCAAGCCCATTATCGAACCTTTGCGGAGAGAACTGCCCGGGCTTTGCCGAGGAACGATCGTCCTTAAAAGAAGACCAAACGTCAGCATCAAAGGATCATGGATGTCAACGGGAAAAAAAAAAGTACAATTCTGGGTCCTGATAGCGCAGTCGCCTGAGTTACTGTCGCTTGCCTCTGTCGTGCGTGATGCAAAGAGAGCGGAGAGTTCATATCCTATCACAAGCTCAGCGGGCACGTCCGTGATACCATTGCTTAACTGACCAGCTGGGAAAATTCCTTCTTCTGCGGGCTGCCACTCAACTCATCCCAGGTGCCACTGGATGGTCTCGGTGCGGTCCAGCTCTCCCCCATGTTGGGACGGTACGCACTTTCGCCTTGCGAAGGTGAAAGGTCGTTCACACTTGCCGCAGAGGAAATAGACGCGTTCCTTTTCGATCCAGGTGTCGTGGACCCCCAGACCTGATAGCACATGTAAGCGCACACGTGTTAAGACGGCAAGAATGTGACGAACCTGCCAACCAGAGTTGAGGCCCTTGAGCGCGGGCCCTGCACCCATCCCGACTCCAAACATGTTAGTTGCAGTTGCTGGCGTGAACTTTGCCTGCGGATGTGCCTTGGAAAAGGTGTCAATTAAGGTTCGACAGAGAGATGATGGACCACACACATTACTCGGCGATGCAGACGGCGAATGACCAGAGGAACGCGTAGACGATCCGGAAGGTTTTCGGGATGTATCCCCAGGATGTGACACCATTGCAAAAAAAGGTATATTAAACACACTGAGGAGAGCGGGATGAGGGAGAAGGAGAGCGTGTGCAGACAGCGACTCACACAAATAAAAGAGAACGAGCAGTAGAGATTAGTTTTAAATGGAGGTGTAAAATGAATTAGCTGTGACAGAGGGCACAGCTTAGTGATAATGTACCCGTTAAAACCAAATCAATGTTGCAGTGAGTTCGGCACGGAGACGCGGTTAGGAGCGCGTCGAAACAAGGGAGGGGGCACGAGTTATCGTAAATGAGCCACGATGTGCGCTAGGCGGAAAAGGACGCGCGAATGATGAGACTCACCTCTGAGAGATGATGTACTGAAAACCAAGATGCCGAACAGATGGCAATATAGCGCTACGTTCTTTCCGGACACGGGACGGGAAGGCAAAGAAGACAGCGACGGGCCTCGAATTGCCGTGTTATAGGGGAGGAAAGAAAAAAGCAAGGAGCACCAGGTGGGAGGAAAAAGCTAGCGCGATTATTGAACGGAATTGAGTCGCTAAGAATTTAGTTCCGCAACACAAATGGCTCCGTCACTGTGCCAGTACGGCACCTTGCCCAGTGCGGACTTGCAGAGTTGAGTAAATGAGCGGACGATCTTGGTAAGGCAGAGGATGGGTTGGCCGGCAAAGGGAGAGATCTCTCGCAGTCGGTGTCGGGACAGGCTCTTGGCGCCGCCAGAGCCTGAACCCTGGTGAACCTGGCTCGACTATTTGCCCCGAAAGTCAGGCTGAATGACCCTCATTAACACACAGCCATCACAGGTCCCCGCCCTCGCGTATTTCCGGTGAAAATTTTTTGGCTTGCTGGAACGGCAGAGTGATGATACCGGCACCGTCATACACGGATTTCTGAGTCGAGCATCCTTGAAGAGGTCGACGAATTCGAAGGTTGGCAGTGCGGATGCGGCGGCAACTGTCTGGCAGTAGCAGTACTTCCGTCGCGCTTAATTGGATCCCTCGTCGGCTCCGTCGCGAGTCGCTCCCCTGCCATGGACATGGACCGTGACACCCCCAACGGACGTCGTAATGGACGCTTCCGTCCATCCGGCTCCTCCGGATCTATCTATGCGTCTATGACATACACAACGGTAACGTCCATATAATTTTCCCTTCCGCACCCACACATGGTCCAGGGCCACTGGTTGGGCCTCACACACTGCCCGACGGCGAGCCAGATTAGTATAGAATACGTATTTCTATCAAGTCATCCGCCAGTCAATGTGCATTAAAGACGAGGGTATGTGTAGATCAAGTTAATGGAAATGCCTGGCATGCCGAGGATCATAGCATATCTAACGCCCTCTAGCTTCCCCGAGAGTTGAAGAACCACGATGCGCGCTTCGCTAAGGTTGGACGTCAATATGTCTCCCACACCCAAAAATTCGTGTACGTACCACCTCTGATGGCCATAATCAAACAAGGATAGATAAAATCCCCAAGAGGATGATCAGCTGTGCTTCCAAGGAGCCTAACTTAATCACTTACCCTCCTTCCTCATTCTGAATCCTGGTCAACGGATTGGCCGATGACGGCCCACTTCCACTTGTTGCTTGCGTAGAACCACCAATGATCCCTGCAACCGCAGCGGAGCCGCCGCCGCCGCCACGGAGTGGCTTGGCGATTCGACCAAAGCTCAATGTCGAAGTGTTCGAGGCTTTTTGCGCTATTTCGATACATAAGTAGCCGACTAAATATATTGGCACATCCACCTTACCGCGCGCTTGCTCGAGTCGTTCCTTCACCGATTGAAGCTGCGTCTCGAACTTCTGGTTTTGAATGGCTAACCGACGGTCAGCATCCTGGAGGAGGGTTTCCAGATTCTGTATCCGTTCATTCCGTGCAAGCAGTTTTCGCTCAGCAATTCCAGCTTCCTTCTTTAATGCAGAATTCTGATCGACAAGCTGCAAGCTACTAGTGAGATGAAATGAGAGCACAGTAAATGAACACCCGCCTGCTTCTGAACTATCGTCAACTGCTCCAAATTCCGTTCGAGGAACGCCATCTTCTTCTGTTGAGCTTTGCTGTTGCTATTCCGAATGACGTTGTTGTATTGCTCCTTGATCTCATCCAATTGGATCTCGAGTTCGACGACCTACCACGACGTCGTGAATATCGGCTCGCACAGCATACTGAGCGATCCCACCTTTTCACAGCGGTTCGACAGGTCCCGCATAAGCGACTTCTTGACACCCTCAAACTCTGCAAGTTGAACATTGATCGCCTTGCGGGTACGCTCCAGGTCTTGGGCACTTTCAGCCAGACTCTTGCCACCCTCAATGCCTGCAGATGTCACGGCGAAAGCGCGCTACGCAGAACGGCATTGTAATGAATTGGAATAAAACAATGATCAGGAGAGTACATACCTTCAATTCTTCATTGACATTCTTCATACTATCAATCGTGGCATTGAGGGAGCGGATTTCATTCGATTTCAGCTCAAGTTGCTGCTTCAGATCGGCGGCCTCGGCGATGCTGGCCTCCCGCCGGGCAGCGTACTGAGTTTCAAGTTTGTTCTAACGTTGAGCGGTCGCATCATGAACATGTACTAATACGATGTGAATTATCCAGTAGGCGTACCTTGAATTCCGCCATCGAATTTGCAATGTCCGCATTACTCGTCTCCTCATCATGGATGGTTTTCTCTGTTCGACAATGGGGTAAACTCGTGAAGGTGTCTGGGGCTATTTTGACGCACCGAGAAGTTCTTCATACTCGGCTTCAAGGGTAGACAGGCGGCCCTCAAGCTCGTCACGGCGTCGAGTGATCATCTCGTTTTCTTCCTGACTTTGACGCAGGCGATCAAGAGTCTCACGGACTAGGGACTGGGCCTCGGTGAGCTGTCTCCTGGCTGTGACTACATCATCGACGGTAAGAGATGAAATAGTCGCCTCGGAGTCGACGGCGTCGAGTTTAGCAAGTAATTGACGAAGCTGTTCGTCCTTTTCAGAGAACGCTCCTTGCTGTGTAGGGAGTTAGCACTCTAATGGTTCAATGCTCACAAGAAACATACTGCATCGAATTTGGCCATCATAAGTGCCATCTTCTCTTGTTTGCGCTTTTCTCTGTCCTCTGCGGAGGCATCTTTCTGTGCGCTACGAAGATCGGTAATGATCTTCTTGAGTTCATCCAACTCGTTCTTGGAGTCCTGATTCTGCTCTCTCAGGATGTCGATAGTAATGATACTTTCTTTGTTGTCATAGTCAAGGCGCTCAACTTGCAGGCGGAGCTCGTTTAACTGGGTGGACATTGCTTTGTTCTCCTACAATAACCGCTGTAGAATGGGAATTCAAGATAAGATGAAATGTTACCTTAGAGACTGAACCTTCTTGCTCCCTGAGGAATGCAAGCTCTTCCCGGAGCTCCTTGACAAGTTTCTCTGCAGAAGCTAGCGCACTCTCTTTCTCAGCCAACAAGTCACTGAGTTCGTTTTCCCTGCGCAAGAAGTCCTCCCGTTCATCCTTGTCCATGCCGATGACAGTAGGTGTTTGTGGTCGACTGTCGATATCTGACCTGAGGCCCTCTAAAATAGGGTTGACAGGGGTCATACTCCTGATAGTTGAGGGAGTGGGTGACGAAGTAGGCTTCTTGGAAACACCGACGGAAGATACAGGCTTGTCGGGAGTTGCCCATTCACCTTGTTCCACGGATCCTCCAGAGCGCCATATAGCGAGCTCGGCTTCCAGTGCCTGTATATAGGCTAGATGTCTTGTATTCGCAAGTTGCGCTTTGGAGAGAAGTCCCTTGAGCTCCAGTGGCGAGAGCTCTTGGTTGACACGGGCGGTGTTCTTGATCGACTTCGCACGAATACCAAATCGGAGGGTCGATAGAGTCTCAGCTTCATTGTATGCTGAAGGAGAACAATTGATGATAAGTGTCGTCCGTGAATTCCCACCCAAGGATTCTTGCAGGATCCGTGTAAGTTTGGAATCACGGTATGGAATATGTTTTGCCTGGAATATCGACGTCACAAGCTCTGTCTCTTTCGGGGAGTTCGAGCTACGTACCTTTGAATCTGTCAGAGCATTGATGACCATGCCGAGAGCCGAAAGAGATTTGTTGATCTTCTTGGCTTCCTCGAGAGTTTGGCCCGACGCCCCTGTCTTTCCAACCTTTTCGGAGCCGGCAAGGTCCACGAGGTAGAGATTGCCACTCTTCTGAGCACCAGTCTCGGTATTTCGCTGCTGAATCGTGATGAGGAAGATTGAATGCGAACGAGAACTCTCGGCATTCATATCTGTCACAAAGCAAGGTCAAAATCCACCACACGACCCGTCTGGAGCACAAAATTTACTTGTGGAAGTCACTACGCGTGCTGCACCTCCTTGACGCATGATCTCGTAGACTTCGCGAGCACTACTGACATAATAGTCCGAAAGATTCTTGACATATACACCTCTCGACTTTTCCTCATGAACTTGTAGATTGTCATTTTGAGCTTCCAGGCAAAAAGACAATCAGTCGTGTTTCAGAGAAGAAAGAGCGAGACAGCTTACGAGCCAGCAAGTCACGAATGCGTTCTAAATAAATTTCCATGTAGGAAACCTTGACCATATACTCCAAGTGAGCGTCTGATTCCACTATTGATTGGAATATTTGTTCAGTAATCCGAGGTATGATGCCTTTGAGTTCCTCCGAGTCTATATCTGCACCCTGAGAGTGTCGGTGAGCGGACGGAACTGTAGTAGGTGGAAACCACTTGCCATCATGGTGAAAGTCTTGCCGCTACCGGTTTGGCCGTAAGCAAACACAGTTCCGTTGTAACCATCAAGCACATCTAGATGATCCGTCAGTAATCTGGATTAAGAAGGCCGAATTCCATAAGAAGGAAGGGACAATCTTGGGGATGATTAAATGATTGGACAATGGTGTTGCTCGAGTGACGCGAGTTGCTCGAAGACTCTTACCTCTGACGATGCTGTCCGCGGAGCAAGACCGCGTTAGTGAACGACAAGCAAACGCGAGCTTCGGAGGACTTACTCCTTAACACCGTAATCGAACACTTCGTATTGCTTCGTGCCCATTGGGAATACCCTATCAAAGGTAAAACCGTCTTTCTCTGGTCCAGAAACGGCTTGAGAGTTGCGCATCATGACTGTTTGGAGATTGTCATCGAATGACACGACAATTTCACCACCTTCTCTCAGTTCGAGAGCATTGGGGGGCCGAAAACTGTGCATTTTGCATCAGCGGACGGCTGCAGGTACACGGTCGACCGAGGCTGGGGGTGGCCGGAGACGTACCGACAGACAACTTTGATGTTGGTTGAGGACGCCATGATGGACGATCCGTCTGAGAGTTTGGTAAGGTGTCACAACCAGTGCACGGGTATATGATTAATGTTTGGGATCGGAAGGAGGACGGTCGTTGAGGACTCTAAAAGGTGTCGCGGTGAAAGGACCACTGTACT
>JBBPUO010000002.1:126561-183943 GCA_038094755.1 Caloboletus firmus | reverse complement strand
GGACGATCCGTCTGAGAGTTTGGTAAGGTGTCACAACCAGTGCACGGGTATATGATTAATGTTTGGGATCGGAAGGAGGACGGTCGTTGAGGACTCTAAAAGGTGTCGCGGTGAAAGGACCACTGTACACGTTCAAGTTGTACTATTTCCAGCGGTGGCTGAACATAAGATTTACTCGACATAGGATATTGAATAGACTAGAGAACCGCAGAACTCGCAGGGCTGGCTGCATTAAATCTCATCCGAGCAAAGCGGGTGACCTTGGATTGCGAGCATTGTTGTACAATTGCAGAAATCTCGGAGTATGCGATAATTAAACGTTCACTCTACTCAGTCCTCATCACTCCCCACAGATGGGGGTGCCGGTACAGGTCTGCTCGATGAAGCTACCGCTCGACGAGGGATCTGATCCTCTTTTTGGGCTGCGTCAGCGGCATCAATCCATTCCGAGTAAATGTCAATAGGCTCGGTCAGATCTAAAGGGATGCAGTTATGAGGAGGGGCGGCGAGTCGCAGACGAGGAGGCTCACGATTGACTTTACTTTGATATCGCTGGTCGCACACCCTGCACACGAGCTGCGCAATTCCCTCCTTTCTGTCAAGTCTAACGGTGACAGACTTGTCGTGGTGGCAGAATAGACAAGTGAACGCAGTGTCTGTGCGCGATAAAATCAGGACGACCCGGGCCTTGCTGCGAGAACGTACCGAGTGGCTGTCTGCGCCTTGCTGCGCTTGCCGCAGCTGGTTTTCTGGATGATTTCTTGCGCTTTCCCATCTTTCACCGGGAGGGCGGAGAGGATAGGGCTCAAACTAGCTTGCCACACTCCACCCGCACGTGATCTCGACGCGTATGTGGTCGTTGATTCGACGCGCTGTACTGTACTCCGACTACTCACTCAATGGCTGCTCGTCGGCCTGCATCCTCTCGGTCCAAACCAGCCATTCCAAAAGCCAACTCCAAGACACGTACCGCGACACCCTCCTTGCAGAACGTACCTCCTCCCACCGATGAACGCACTAGATTCGATCCGTTAGCTTCTCTCGCTTCAGCCAAAAGTGCAAAATCAAGCGACCAAGAAGATGGTGAAACACACATTCAGGTCGTTATTCGATGTCGAAGACGCTCGGATCGTGAGATTCAGGAAAACTCACCCATCATCGTCAGCTCCCGTGGTGCTAAAAGCAAGGAAGTCACCATCGAGACCTCCGCGCCAGTGTCAAGCCTGGGCATCGTAACTTTGCCACCAACGCGGACGTATCCTTTTGATCTCGTGTTTGGCCCAGAAGCCGACCAAGCAATGGTTTATCATGATGTCGTCAATCCCTTGCTCGATGAAGTCCTCACGGGTTACAATTGCACACTATTCGCGTATGGGCAGACGGGCACGGGGAAAACGTGCGTGACTCCGGCATCCCATCAAACCCTGTCCGCTCACTTCAGAAATAGATATACCATGCAGGGTGATTTAACACCAACGCCGATGGGCAATCCTTCCGCTCAGGCTGGAATGATACCCAGAGTGTTGTTCCGTTTATTTCATCAACTCGAGACATCGGCAGCAGATTATAGCGTTAAAGTATCGTTTGTCGAGTTATACAACGAAGAACTACGAGACCTTCTTGCGAACGAACTGTCCGCCCCGGCAGGTTCAACTCAACCGATGGGCAAGGGGGGCCCGTCTGATAACCAAGGTGGTCTGAAAATATTCGACGATGCTAGCAAGAAAGGCGTCTTCATCCAAGGTCTGGAAGAAATACCTGTCAAAGACGCGGCTGATGCACTGGCTCTCTTGACCAAGGGCAGCCATCGTCGCCAGATCGCAGCGACCAAGTTCAATGACCATTCTAGTCGCTCTCATTCCGTTTTCTCAATCACTGTACACACGAAAGAGACTTCGTCGATAGGAGATGACCTATTAAAGGTCGGAAAGCTTAATCTCGTTGATCTTGCTGGGTCAGAAAATATAGGCCGCTCGGGTGCCGAGAATAAAAGGGCAAGAGAGGCTGGCATGATCAACCAGAGCCTGCTAACTCTCGGACGCGTCATCAATGCACTTGTCGATCGCTCGTCTCACGTACCATATCGGGAGTCTAAGCTCACCCGTCTTCTGCAAGATTCGTTGGGAGGCCGCACCAAGACTTGCATCATCGCGACTATCTCGCCCGCAAGGTCCAATATGGAGGAGACCCTCTCGACCCTCGATTATGCAATCCGAGCTAAATCCATTCGCAACAAGCCCGAGGTTAATCAAAGGATGACGCGAAACTCTCTTCTAAAGGAGTACGTTGTAGAAATCGAGAGGCTGAAGGCGGACGTCTTAGCGGCTCGAGAGAAAAATGGCATATTCTTCTCCGAAGAGACCTGGAACCAGTTGAGCGCTGAGCAAGAGCTCAGGCAGACCGAGATGGAGGAAGCGGAGAAGCAAATAAAGATCGTGGAGAGTCAGCTGCGGAGTGTACGGGAAGAGTTCGAACAAAGTATGGCGTTGTTGATGAGAAGGGACGGGGAGTTGAAGGAGACGAAGGAGAGGTTGAAAGAGACTAAAGGAGAACTTGAGATCAAGGAGGGGCAACTGAAGTGGGTGAAGAATGCGTTGGAAGAAGAGGTCGTTGTTCGGCAAGCCTATCAGGTCAATGAAACCAAACTCGACAGCGTCGCCTGTGGGTTGAAACAGGTTGCTGCAGAGAGCATCGATGATCTCAGCGCCCTATTTGATAAAATTCGTGAGGTCACTTCCTTCCCCAATGGTGACATAGCTGACGACTTTGCCTAGAGCGCAAGGCAAAGACTTTCAATTCCAATATAAAGGCAGTATCCTCCCACGGAAAATCAATGACCAATGAACTGGCCGCCCTTTCTGCGAGGCTAGACGACTTTCTGAAGACTGCTAGCCATTCAACCGAGAACTTTCGAATGGAAGCGAAAGCATACCATTCTAAAGAACACGAGATCATGACCGCCTACTCCGAGCGGATTGATCAGCAACTGCAACGCATCCAAGACTCTTCATGCGTAATTAATGCCAAAGACGACGCGTCCGCTGAAGCGATAGGTATTATGCAAAGCGCAGTTAGGGAATCCCAGGACACGATTAAAAGCTCGTTCGCTTCCTGGTCGGATGGCTTGCGCAGGAGCTCTCAAGCTCTGTGTAACGAACTATACTCTATGAATCAAAGCAACTTCGCTGCCGTATGTCAGATCTTAAATTGATCTTCCAGGAAACTGAAATATGCCTCTAGCTGGAAGGGGCTCTCTTAGCGATGGGGTCTCTCATGGACACAGCTGTGGACGAGGTTCTACTATTCGTCAAAGCGGAAGGCGAATCTACATTGCAGGCTAAAGCAATCACCGATGAAATGTCTCGAGCCGAAATTTCCCATCTTCAAGCTCAGAATGCCCTCCTCTCACGAGCACTCGAAGCCGAAAAGGTCAAGTCTGAGAAGGCTAAAGAAGAGTTGGTTCAGCGTATATCTGGCCTTCTGAGTGATTTTGTAGCTGCACGGCATCAAGAGCTAACTGATGCCTTTGGCACCGTTTTAAAAGGGAACGTAAGGGTGGAAGAAGAACTTGGCAAGTTCGGGCAGCGACACGAGCGACTGGTTGATCATGCTAATTCTCGGGGAGCTGAACTCTCGGCATCATTTGCGCGTAAAGGAGCGGAAGGCAAGAGGTTGCGCGATGGAGGGATGAAGGTAGTTTCTTCCTCTTGATATTCTTGATGCATCTCATCAGTCCTTCAGTCTGCGAGTTCAGCTCAAAACGCGTTCAAGGATGGACTTTCGACGGTACAACTGTCCGTGAATACGGCCACAACCACATACTCTGGAGAACTCCAGAGACACGGCCAAACTTTTCAGACGTCGCTTGGAGGCGGTCTTGATCGACATAATCGGGCAAAGAGAGCTCGCGTTGAGATTACAAATGCAATGGTGACGGATGTGCAGGTTGACTTGCGAAATGTCCAGCGGGGATTGGCCTCCAGTCTAAGGAATGTGGAGGGGTTCACTTCTCGCGTGGCATCAGAGGTATGTCGTTTTATTCGCAGTACTGCCGACCGTCTGTATGATTTACCATCTATAGTGTGCAAGTCTAACCGACTCAGTGGAAAGACACCACAGAATGGTCACGACTGGTCTGAGCACCATCCAGCAGACCTCACGATCACTCCTCGACCATGCCACACGGGAAGACATTCCTACTGGGATGACGCCTCGCAAACGGGCCCGGGAGTATGTCGATAACTGGGAACTAACCAAGAACCGCGACGTCATTCTGCAATCCTGGAGGGGAGGCACAACGAGTGCCAACACCACACCACTCTCTGTGGCACAGTCTCTGCCCGAGGAGTCGCAGGACACACCATACGGCGACGCACAAACAGACGGGGAAGAAACATCAGGCGACGATGGAGCGGACGGGGACCTTACTGTTACTATTTCTCCTCTTACTCTAGCAATAGAGGTATCGCGGCCGCCAACACCACCAGTGGTTTCATTATCCTCGTCGACGTCATCCTCGGCGACGCTTCCTGTCCCGCAACAATTACCTCCAATACCCACAGCCATAGTGTTAAAGAAAATGACGTCTGCAAAATCCGGATTACCGACGACAATGGGAGCATTGGTGGATCGCCCGACAAATATTTTGGGTCCGAGAGGTTCACGAAGAGTCAGATGATACTCGAAGTGAGAGGAGAATACTTATATTTAAGATATTGTATGATACTTGTAACCTCGTTCTTGCATTACCTAATGTAGCCCAGGTTGTGGCGGACGGTCACCAGAGCTGGGCAAGCGCAGCAACTTATTCTTTGTACACGAGCACAATGGCAGCGGCGGGACTGAAAAGTGAGTTTCATCATCTCCTTGGACTCCCGCAGTACCAGGCTGATGCGCGAGCGAAGCCGTCATCCTCTTGTCCTTTGTCCTCGCTGTCGGATTCTTACTTATCATCCTTTCATGTGCACTTTGGACAAACTGGCTACCTCTCTTGGTCGGTGAGTCCAAATGTTGACTATCAAGACGTCCATGATCCACATATCTTTCCCCACAGCGCTCACATTTGTGTTGGCACCTCTTCCTAATGCACTGTTCGCACACTGCGGAGGGGACGAGTTCTCAGCATACGAGACTAATGCAGGCCCCGTTGACCTCGGACGGTTCATTACGTCCATAATCGTCGTTTCCGGATTCGCGCTCCCTGTCGTTCTTACACACTCGGAAGTCATAAGAGCAGGAGCTTGCGTTATGTCGATAATCGGTGGCGGGTGTGTACCGCTGTGTCCTTTCATATCTTGACATCTAACTCTTTCCCTTAGCCTGGTGTACGGGACAATTATTGCCTACTCAGCAGCTTTTAGACAAGATGACTCCGAGTTTGATTGATTCAAAGTCGCCTCCAGCGTAATTCCTACCTATTACTGCAAGTATGTGACTACATAACTGAATGGACGTTGTCTTTGTATAAGGTCAAGCTGAATGGATGACACGACACCAACGCATTACATTGAAGATGTGAAATGCAAATTAAGCAAATATAAGGACTGAAAGATGGAACAATGGGATAGTCTTCAATGCCGCTGCTTACCTGGTGACCACTGCGTCCATATCAGGCTTTCCTAGTCGAGCTGTGATAAGGTTTACCATCCTGAGCAGTAGCATGATTTTTGGCGAGACAGTGTCGAGCGTGCGATTATGGCTGTCTTGGACCTTATCGAAGACTTGCTGCTGAACGTTGACTAATGTTCCGCAAAATTTCTCTCTGAAGAGACCATCGAGCTGACTATCGAGTGATTCGATGATGTATTCCGCAGAGGGAAGATCACCTGCTGTTTGACCAGTAGGTACTTGGGAAATGTAGGCTTGTAGCGCCGCCGTTATGGCGTCAATTTCTTTGTCGCGGCGTACCAAGGCATCTTGGGACTTCGCATGCTCGAGAGTATCCTTCAAAAGCAATATCAGATTACCTCGCATACATCTCAAGATCAAAGTCATTTAACCGAACCTGCGCAAGTTTGTTTTTGAATTCTTGGTTTTCTGCCTCCAATGTCATACACCTAGTCTCCAGAGCGTTCACCTTTGTGATCAGCTCTGCGACCTCCACTGCTAGTACTCCGATTTCTTCGCCTGTTGTTGTAACAGCAAGTACAAGTTCCTGATTCTTTGCATTGACAACAGCCTCGATCTCGGTTCGAGACACCTCTGTCGGTTCCATGACAGGTGGGTAAAGCGCGTCTTCTTCTTCCAACCGAGCATTTATGTGGAGTTCAATCTCGTCTGAAACATTTCGGTCACGCTGGAAAATGTCGTCCTCGACGTCGGTGATGTGACGGTCAAGTTCGGTGAGCTTATCGCGAAATGCTTCTAACTCCCTCGCTGTGTCCTCGGTCACGGCTTCTGCGTTTCCACTCGTGGATTGCCCGAGAATATCTGCTTCCCCGTCTAGCTTTCTTCGTTTGGTAGGCCGTTCCGAATCTTGTGTCCAGTCGGACGCACTCGTCTTGAGGAGCGCCGCACAGCTGCTCTTCACATCGTCTAACAAGGTCCTGACCTCCAGGATGTGCTTCTTCGCCTCCCCTAGTATCTTTTCCATCTCCGAAATCTGTGGAGTCCTTAGGACGGGCCAAAAGCTGCTCCCGATAAGTTTTTGTATAGTTTCATTGATCTCTTTGCGTTTAGCCTCCATTTGGAGTTCCAGTGCCGTCTTCTGAGTGTCTATACGGACACGGTCGGCTTCATGCATATTATTCACGAGGGAAGAGTTCGAGAACAGGCGAATTTGAGACAAATCAGACTCGAGTTTAGTATAATCGCGACGCGATGTGATTGAAGCGAACATGAGGCTGAATCGGAGTATGTGAGTCAGTGGACAGGGTGAAGTAATATGAGCATACTCGATCCGTTCGTGCCATGCTGACCTCTGTTCGTCCATAGACAGCTCTTTCGGCCCTCCGGACGCGCTTTCTGCAGTACTTGTTCGCTGCTGATGACTAGAAACGAAAGAGGGCACTTTAGGAACTTCAGGGATTCGAGGTGGCGGTAGGGCGGGCTGCACCGGTGGTGGCTTAGGAGGTTCTGGGGGTAAAGCCAAAAGAGGTTGAGCGATTGGAATGTCTGTGTTACGAGTGTCTGCGACGTGACTTCCGACAGGTGGCATTTTGTTGGGCAAGTCAGCTCGCTCTTCGTCTTTACCCTTGTCCCTAGAACGAGAGTGTGAGCGGCGTGATACTGAAGGAGCGGAATCTGGGCCCAGGGGAGGGAGCTCCTTGGTGTGATACTTGCTGTCTTTCCGTAGCCTTTCAAGCTGGTCTGAGGATACGGAGAGGGCGGGAGACCTCCCTCGCTTAGTAGTGGCTCCAACGTCCATAGCGCTGTCAAAGGTGGACCTGCGAGAAGGTGGGCCGGGAGAGCCTCGGGTAGTCGTGCTGTCCCTTCGATGCAGAGGAGAGTCAGAGTGAAATGACGAACTCGGTTTCTTCTCCCTCTCCCTTCCCCCGGTTCTGTCTCTGTCCCTGTCCCTGTCCCTGTTCCTGTCCCGCTCTCTCTCCTGTTCTCGCCCACGGTTATCCTTTAGGCGATCAGGATGCATGAGGATGTAATAGAAGTCAGCGTCAGAGTCGACCACGGAGTCATGTTTGGGAGGAAAAGAAGGATGGGCAACCTTCCAATCACGTTCGTGCGGGTGCGCGAAGCGGCAAGCACTGGCATCCCTAAAACATCCCTTTGTGCCGTCTTTCAGACGCCTTGGCTTGCCATTGTCGTCGAATAGCTAGCGAACAGGCGGTCAAATCTGACGAGTCTGTCACTGCGATGATAAAAGACATACATTGCAGCGCCGTTCCTTCGCCATCAATGTGGAGAGATACAAGTTAGGATTGATTGGCAAGTGATGTTTAACAGTGTCAGTAAAATATATTACTACGAATGGAGGCTGAATCATCATCATCCTGAACTGGAGCGGTAAGCCCGAGCTCTTGCGAGTCGAGCCATCGCGACACCCCTGCGACCATGTTCATGGCAGGTTGTATCTTGCCCCACAGCACTTTAATCGCTTCTTCTTGATGGCGGTCGGATGCCCCGATAACAGCCTGCTGCAATGACGCGATGGTCGGTCGAACTTCCTGTTCACAAAACTTGTCCAATGTTGCCTCAAACGCAGGCCGAAGGCTCTCCATCAGCTTGTCTTGTGAACTGTAAATGGCGGGTGACATGCCCGGCTGTGCAGCAGGACCGCAAATTTGCGATGCAACTAACTGCTCGTACTGTTCTCGTATCTTCTCCAGTCGTTCGTCCACCCTCCGTTCAGTTTCCTCCTTCTCTGCGGCCATGTCTCGCATCTGCTAGGAGGAATTCTCATTCTCATCTCTGACCAACGAATGATTCTGCTATCTACCTTTCTGTATGTCTCCTTGTTCATTGAAAGCTCTTCCTCAAGATCGCTGACCCGCTTGGTCGTCGCATCTACTCGGAGAAGTAGAACACGAATATTTTCCACTGTGTGCGGTACTTGTGCATCCAATTCTCTGACCCGTTGGGCCGTCCCCTCGATATTCTTTAGGGCATCGGGCGGGATAATGATCTCACGGTGCGGTTGTGAGACAGCACGATCGATCTCGTGCTGACGTGCCACGCGTAAATCTGCGATCTTTGCGGTTAAGAGCTCTTCAATCTCGGAGCGGGTGTCACGCGGATGGCGAAGAGTCAGTTCCGTCTGCGCCTGTTCGAAACGCTCCTCGAGATCTTGGACCCGATTTCGCAAGGAGTCAATGGAAGTGGCGTCGACTCCTGAAGGGTGTTTCTGAGTGTCGCCGGATTGCCCACCGTTCTTGTCCCCGAGAACGTGTTCGACAAGGAGGGCGCGAACCTCGTCAACGAAAGCTTTTGAGTCTACGATAAACTTCTCCGTTTCTAAGCCAACGTTGTAACGTTGACCCAAGTCGAGGTTGGGTGAGAACGAATCATGGAAGTCCACAAGTGATGTGATGGCGCAAGAGAGCTTTTCTCTTTGTGAATTGACCTCTTTGTCGTATTCGGCGCGTTGGTCATCGAGTCTCTTCCGCCCCGCCTCGCCTATGCGTGCATAACAGGCAGATTTCTGTGTGCGGAACCAACGGCCACGTTTAGCCTCAGCCTCTGCGAGCAAGAAGCGTGTCCTAACGCCACGCTCCCAGGCCCTTGTCAACACAATAAATGAGACGACGGATTTGCAGGGGGGATGGGACTTACTTGACATATTCCTTCAGGATATCTGACTTATCGTCAAATGCAACATCACGCTTGCGTTTGACACGGGATGAGTCGGTGGGCGTTAACGTAGCAACAGGAGTCGACGTGGCGGGGGTCGATGCAGTAAGGAGGTTAGAGCTACGAGATTCTCCCCACTTGCTGGTACCCAGGGGCTCATTGTTCGTCCCTGTAACTTTGGCTTTCTTGTCCTCGTTTCCCGGAATACGAATCCGTGGTGGGGCAAGGACAGCCTTGCCTTTCCCCTTGTTCTGTTCGGTCTTCTTCTCGACCTGATTGTCCACGACCATTGGATCTGAAACTCCCCAGGAGCTGGTCGCGTCCTTGTTGTCCCACCCCGTTCCCCAAGTCTCGTTCTGTGCACTGCCCCATGCGAACCCTACATCCTTGTCCGCGTCCTTGTTCTCCCCCCAACTCGACGCTCCCCATCCGTCGTTCCCAGTACTTCCCCACGCAGATCCCGTGGCCTTGTCTGCACCCCCTCCCCACCCATCCGCACTAGCTTGGCTCCATTCATTCACCTGCGCAGAGGTGTCGCTGGATTTGGTGGTAGATGGGTTCCTTGGGTGTACGGGTTCCGGGACTGGGTTCGATGTTGATGTAGAGCCTCCTGCGTCCCATCCGCCTCCGCCTCCACCTCCGGTACCCCAACCGCCCCCGGTACCCCATTCGCCCCCGGTATCCCATCCGCTCCCAGTATCAGTGGCGCTAGTGCTAGCACTCCCTCCGGTATCCCATGCAGAGGAGGTAGCAGTGCCACGCCTGCCTCGCTCGCCCCAAGGTTTGAACCCCCCCTAAAGACGTTTCAGTACTTCGAAGCGTTCGAATAGCAGAGAAACCCACCGAATTGCCACTCTTGTCCTTTGCATTGAACGAAGGAGGCGGGGCATTGATCCAGTCAGAATCTCCAGGATGCACGAAGGCGCATCCTGCGCCCTTTCTGCGACAACCCCCTTTCAACGGTTCGCCACTTTCAGTGTAAAACTAGCGGTAACGTTTGAATGCCTTTGTGTGCATCAATGTGGCATCACGTACCCTACACCTGACAAAAGGCATCACGCTTAAGTTTCCAGATAAGTCCTGAAGTTAGAACCGGATGACTGTTCGGTCCGCTCGTGTGCGGCGAAGCTTATCGAGGCGCGTTGGGACTGTTGACAGTGATGAACGTCAATACTGGGAGAAGTGGCAGGAGAGTAACTTAGCCAGTGGCACGCGATCAAAGAATGTGACCCTTTTCAAAGACGTAATAACTAGTACCGCGCCGGGTATGCCATCAAAGTTTGCAGGCTAGACCAGATTTACCTATCCTAATATACATCTACTCGAAAATCAGGCGGGACAGGAATACCTCGGTCATATCGAAGCCAATCCAATCCAATCCACGACGTAAGTGTCAAGGAGTAAGGAGTCCATGTGCAGCCATCAGACAGTCGTATCGCATCGTATCGTAGGGCAAGATTTACAAGGATGATAGTCATAGAACGAAAGCACCCGGCCGTGGAAAAAAGAGAAAGAATAAAGATGGAGCAAAGACGCCGGCAGTGAAGGAATAAGGGGAATGGTCAAGACAGGGGAAGAGGGGCAAGAAAAAGCAGATATCCAATAACAAAACCATCTCTCTACCAAAGCCAACCGCCACTTCGTGGGGGAGGAGGCCTCCTTGCCGGCTTCACCTTCCTTCGCACGGCAACAGGAGTGTCGTCTTCTTCATACTCCTCGACTTCGTATTCTTCAATATCTTCTACAGTCAGAGGTTCCTTGACAATTTCCTCTTCGAACGTGATTGCGGTGGTACGAGGAATGGCAGTCGAGAAAGATGACGAGAGACCCTCGGGAGTGGGGAACGCTGCACGACGGGTATTGGCTGGTGGAGGAACGGTGACAGTAAGTGGAGGAAGGGTTTCATATTGGATAATAGTTTTAGTTTCAGTTTCGGCAACGACGATGGGAGGCAGTTCCTGTTGGATAAACGGAAAGAAGGGGGTGAGCGAAACGTTCTACATCGTGTGAAGGGAGATCAGTTGGCAGCGTCCAAATGCAAGACCAAAAATGAAAAGAAATAAAAAGACAAATATTGCCTTGAGCAATCACGTGGACAACCTCCGATCGCGTTCAGGCGCGTCGCGGTCAAGCTCATTCAATGGCACGCCACCAACTGATCTCCCCCCCACCTCAAGAGACAAGGGGGATAGAATGTGAAGACCCCCAAGCCCGGATGAAGGAGGGGAGACGGACTCTACACGTAATTGAATGGGTGGGTATTTCTGTTATTCTGTTTTAAAAAGAACATGACACAGAAACCCTCCTTCATCTCAGAGCTCGGGACGACGCGGGATGGGCGGTGATACCTTGACTTTTCGCTTTGGCCCTGGTTGCTCATAGTAGACCTCTTCCTCAACTGCGGCGTTATCGCTATTGATTAAACTTGTTGTAATGGCATGAATAATGTGCACATCTTTGAGGAACTGAAACTTACACAAGCTGCTCCATGATCCACGCTTCCCGCCTAGAAGCCTCGTGCTCTCTCTTATTGACGCTCTCTTCTCGGCGGGTGATTTCTCGCTCACGCTCAGCTACTCTGAGCTCACGGTCGAGAACCTCTTCCGCACGAGCATTCGCTTCCTTCCACCACCCAGGTGGAGCGAGTTCTTGCTCTTTGACGACTTCCTTGATGATAGTTTGCGCGGGAGGGATGTCAACAAACGCCTGGGTGGGGCAAACCGGACAAGCAACGGGGGACTGGGTGGGAAGCACGCCGCCAGGTGCGCCAACAAGTAGCTCTGCTTCGCGACGTGCAACTTCAGCTTCGCGCATCGCAACGTCACGCTCGCGGCTCACCAGCACCTGGGATCGCTTCGGATTGAGGTAACCCCAAATGCCAGTTGCGGCAGGATCTTCTTTTCCTGCAGCTGCGTTGGAGCCTTGAGATGCAGGGAGAGAGAGCATCACGGCGAGGACGGCCAAAACGAGAGAGAGTACAAGCAGAAGCGTTGTGGAGGAGATGGTGCGGTGGTGGTGGTGTCGGTGACGATGCTCGCGCTCGCGCTCACGTTCACGTTCACGCTCGCGATCGTGATGAGAAGAAGAGGGGACTGCCATCTTGGCGGGGGAATTCCTGACGCTTATCGAATGCGACGGCGACAAGGAAGCGGAGGGAGCTCTAGGACGGGACGTGGTGGTAAAGTGAAGGATGTTAGTAGCGGGTAATGAGTCGTCTAGGTAAGACGAGGATGGAGATGGAGAGGAAAAGAAGAGGGATGAATTCTTTATAAAGGGTGTGAGTGGTCGAAAAATACAAGAATGCGCAGGTTGAAAAACGAACTTCAATTGTTCGCTGTTTCCTTTTATGGATGTCGTTATTTGTACTCGGAACTGTAGCCAAATAAAAACATGTGACCGCGTTTCGTCCGAGAGTGCCACGTGATCATGAGCTTCCCGTTCAGCTTACGTTCTCCATGCAGCCTCCACTTTCGCTGTGGTTCAAATTTCTCGACGAGGTCTGTACGAAACGATCCATGTCCCGCGTCGACCATCTGACCAACAGATATCGTGTACCTAGACGTCAAAGATCGTGACAGCCGTGACAACCTTAATCTGTCTCTACACTCGTTCCGCAGGCATCAGCTACTTTGCAGTGGGTGCACTTGCATGTACTCTATCAGCCAAGGTCGCAAAAAGGACCATTAAGCAGCAGCGACCAATACAGGGTCGAAATGCGACGTATGGGTACGTCCTACAGGGGATCCCGAGGTGTCTTGCGTGCTTAGTTCTCGGGATTGTCCAGTATGCCTAGTACCCATGCCTCGGGATGCACCTTCTTCGCTGTTTCCGTACTCTTGGGGAGTATATACCTCCCATTGCATTCCAGCCTTCATCCGCTTGCTGTATTTGCGCCACTCGTGGTCGTACCATGGGCAAGCATGATTGCGCTTTCCAGAGTATGGCTTGGATACCACACTTGGTCCCAGGTTGCGGGAGGAGTGGGCCTGGGGGTTTGCTTTGCGAGTCTGTGGTTCAAGATATGGGCAGAGGACATGGGCGGAATAAGGACACACGGCAGTGAGCTGGAAAGAGTTGTCGACTCCATTCCATATTCATCACGCATCCCGTGACCTTCACGTTATGCTACCTGTGACACGCCTGCCTGTAGTAGTCACGCCTCCTCACTCTTTTCTCGTCCATTCGTGCAAGATGAGCCTGCGTCGCTTTGCCCAGGTTAATGCAGCGAACGTCCCAGGCTCCCCTCACTCGCCCTCGCCTCGCCTCACTAGCGGCACCCAGACACCAGTAACGCCGAGAACGCGCGTGTCTTACCTTGACTCTCCGTCATCCACCCCATCTATATCCTCGTCTACCCCATTTGATTGGGAAGCGGCACGTTCACGACGTCCACCGCCTTATGCCACACCTCTCAGTGTGAAACGCAAGGCTCGTATGAGCACTGCAAATGCAGCCGCTTCGCCACGAAAGGCCATCGTTCGAAAGAAGGGGTTTGTTGAACGGTCAGGATTTGTTATTTTCATGCATACGCTAGCTAGCTGACTAGATGGACTCGTTTTGAAAAGCATGTCAGAGATACCCTCTCGGGTCATGTTTGAAATTTCGCTCTTTCCTCATAACGTGCCTCTGCCAGCACCCAGAACGAGCGCGTGGCTCATTGGCACATTGATGCACGCTCTTCACTTTTTTGTCAGAGTCTCACAGGTGCGCGCCACTTCGGACTCGGACCTGGGCTGGGAAGATCTCTACTGGGAGCGCAGTCAACAAAGTTGGTTCGACTGGGTGAGTAGCGTGTATGGTGTACAAGAGGTGTTGTTCACGTGTCCTCTTGCAGACTGTGCCGACGACGTGCATGCTACTGATTGCGTCGACATTGAATGCGCTGCATCTCTTTTCGCAGACACGCACGTACCAGCTTCACCGACGGACTCGGGCTGATCCGGTGAACTCTGCGCACACTACATTTGTACCATCGCCTCAGCGGGACGCTCAGATCTCTTCCGGCGTCCCAGCAACAAGGTCGACGTTTGCAGGACGGATTGCGGGCCTGTTGCAGTATATGCTACTTGTTCTGTGGCGTATTGTTGTTTCCGTGACGCGCTTCCTGCTTGGGCTTCCATCGGCGAGTGCGTCGACGTCATCGCCACCAAAGGGTGCACCGGCGGAAGTGGTGCAGCAGCTGGAGATGTGGACTCCGGGAGAGCTGGAGCGGACGCTGCTGGGGGTATACTCGCCCGTGCACGCGTTGTTGTGGATGTGCACTGGTAGCACGAACTGGGTACTGATGTGCGTGGTGATGTGTGTGGTGGGGGTGCAGACGGGGACACTGGTATCGGCGTACGAGGGAATGGTGAGGGACAAGGGGATACTCGCTGCAGAGGTGATGCACGAGTACAACGAGGGGGTAAGTGGGCACGAATGCGATGCGAGGGGGATGAGACTGAACTTGTTTTGCAGTTTGTGTACCCGAGAATGAATCCGGTGCGACGAGACGTTGCAGTTATGACCCACCAGTCGGAGATGGTCAATGTCTGGGAGGAGTAGTAGTCACGTGATACGCTTAGTGATCCCCTCTCAGTCTTATCAAAAAAAAAAACCCCCCCCCAAAAAAATGAGCAGTCACTCTCTTCATGGCCCCCTTCAACCTCCACGGTCTCAACGTCGTCCAGCCCGTCCAGCCCGACATCCACGACCTCACCTCCCCTTTCCCCGATTTCTCCGCCCACCTCGACCTCTGGACAAACCTCGCCTTCGAGTCTGACGAGCCCTTGGCTTCCCCAGATAAGCCAAAACGCAAACTCACCGGTGATGATGACGACGACACCAACAGCCTTCCTAACCAGGACAGCCACGAAAACCTCGCCCTCCCCCCCAACTCTCCGTCCTCTGCCCCTCCCAATCCTCCCCAGTTCGATATCAATGCTCTCCTTGCCACCCTCGGCGTCGACCCCCTCTTGATCCCCGCTGCTCCACCCGCACCTGTACAGCGGAATGCTTCCCCGCAGGTCTATCCCATTCCCTCCCTTGCACAGCTGCTCGCCCTCCATGCCGCTCATGCCAGCTCTCACCCCGTTTCCTCCCCTCCAGCCGACACGACTACCCCGTCCTCTCCAGCCGCATCACCCCCATCGAAGCGCCTTCGCGCACAGAAATCGTCGCCTTCCACCGACGATAATACTGTTCCTCATCTACCCACCTCTCAGTCTCCCAAAGAACCGACGCAGTCCGAACCTAGCCCCACCACTCATTCCGCAGCCGAAGACAAGCGCCGTCGGAATACCGCGGCCAGCGCCCGCTTCCGTCTTAAGAAGAAGGAACGCGAGGCTGCCCTCGAGCGCCGTGCAAAAGAACTCGAGGAACGTCTTGTCGAACTGGAACGCGAGTGCGAGGGTCTCCGTCGTGAGAACGGTTGGTTAAAGGGCCTTGTAATCGGCGTCACTGGTGCTGGCGCTGCTCAGCACCAACAAGCATCCGCGAAATAACTAAAATATGTCTTCTGCTTTGATTCCGTAGAAGCGGCAGGTGCGTTTTTCCTGCCAGATTACTCTCAAATACCTCGAAGCATTGATTCCCCATCTTTTAGCATTCTCTTTCTTCCAATCATGTTTTAGTATGCAATCTATCGGTCAATCGCTGTGGACTTGAATGATTTCTTGGGGCGCGGAAGTCTGATCTAGCTGTTTGTACTATTATCGCTATATAATTAGCTTATCTCCTACGGCAGTCCGCCAATCCGATAGCACACGCTTATCTGTTCCCTGTCGACGTCTTTTATCGCGTTACACTGATGCCCATGTCAATGTCTTGATGCCCTGAGATCGGTACCCGGTCTCAGAGTCCAAGCTCAAGCGTTGTCACGTCTCTCGGTTGTCAATCGTATTCTTGTCGTCGTCTGATCTGGCGGACGCCACTAGCCAAAATTGTCGTGCTGAGCAACTTTCTAATAGTTTCCCGCAATCCTAAACTACACGAATCATTATAGCTCGTTCATGACCGGTCACGCATTCCCGGTCGTCGTTCTCGAACAAGCTAAACTTGCGATTTGGCATCATAGAACTTCTTCAGATCCAAAACGTCATCTCGACTGCCGAGGAACACCGGGCATCGCTCGTGGATGTTCTTGGGAACAAGATCGAGAATGCGCTTCGTCCCGGTGGTAGCAAGACCTCCCGCCTGATCACACGGTCGTCAAATGAACGGGCTATCATGGCTCCTATGACTCACCTGCTCTGTCAAGAATGCCATCGGGAACGCCTCATACAGCATGCGGAGTTTACCAGACTTGCTCTTCCTGTCGTCCGGGTAACCAAAGATGCCGCCGTAAAGCAGTGTTCGGTGCACGTCTGCAACCATGGAACCGATATACCGAGCAGAGTACGGGGACCCAGTTTTGGGGTACTTGATCGAGTTTAGATAGGCATTGACCGGGGGATGGAAGTACATGGAGTTGCCTTCGTTGAACGAGTAAATTTTTCCTCGCGGCGGTATTTTTATCTGCGCGTCAGGGTCAAAGATGACTGGAAATGAGACGTGAAAGGCAAGAACGTACATCAGGGTGGGTCAGGATAAATTCACCCAGCGCCGCATCTAGAGTGTATCCGTTGACGCCCGACCCCGTGGAGAGGACGAGATTGGCAGAGGAACCGTACCTATCGTTTCCTCAGTAACTCGTTGTGGGTATCACGAGGTTTTACCTACATGGTGTACCCAGCAGCAACCATTTCGCTGCCAGGCCTAAGTACATCATCAACCGTACCCGGCGAACCCGGCCGCTGTGATGCATTGGGTCATCGACTCTGGATGAGAAAGCACAGGATGGCACCTACCAGCGCGTAGATCCCAAAGATGGTCCCGATGTTAACACCAGCATCGATGTTGCTGCTGCCGTCGAGGGGGTCGAAAACAACACAGTACTTGCCTTTGTGACGCTCCTCGATGATAATCGCGTCGTCGAGCTCTTCGGAAACGAGAACAGCCGTCTTGCCAGAGGCTCGGAGGGCATTGACCATAATGTCATTAGACAGGACATCCAACTTCTTCTGTTCCTCTCCCTGAACGTTGGTTTCTCCTGCAAGTCCCACGCTGAAACAGAGGATGAGCACACGACAGTCTAGAGGCGGCTGTCACGGTGTACATACAGGTTGATGAGGCGCGCCCTGCGGACGTTGGTGGCAATGAATTTGGACGTCACTTGGATGGCGGTGAGGAGCAACGTGAGATCACCGGTTGCGGCCGGGCCTAGGCGCAGCTGATCATGCAGGACGTGTCTCGGGGAACATGAGATGAGCCTGTCTTTCGGAAGGGTGCGTTTATCCCTACCGGGTCAACGTGATGAGGTCGGTGCTGGGGAGCTCCTCGGTGATGCTGGTCATTTGTGCGTGGTTATCTGTGCAAAGTAGGACTTCCAGGCGATAATATAGCTTATACGTGGGCTTGAATTCGCGCGGACGAAAACGGGCTGGGACTCACTGGATGATACTCCGGTCGGAGACGACGAGGTGTCCCCAGACGGTCTCACGCTCCGGAACATATCGCGGTTCCGTCCCCCCTTATGCGAAGCAGCTGATTACACGGAACTGTACATTAGCAACGTACAATAAAGACTAGTAAAAATCACAAAAAAACAAACACTCCGTGGCTCATCTCTTCCTCTTCATTCCGACGACTGAAGCTGGATCTTTGCCCTTCCGCGTCCGTAGTGGGATAGGAAACGTGTCACTGTCCTCATCGTCTTCTTCCACACACCCAATCCCCTTCCCACCAACACCATCGCCTCCAGTGCAACCACTCTCACTCCCCCCACCGTCTCCCCTGATCCCGCTCGTATTCGGCACGATGCTCTCAGCCATGCCCATCTCGTTTCCAGAACCAGCACCCCATCCGTCCCCGTCTTCTTCCTCAAACCCATCCTCCTCGACATCGTCTTCTCCATCTAAAGCTTGTGAAGATACCTGCGCAATGGCAGCAGTAATCCCCGCATTGATGCTTGCAACCCGGCTTTCGAGCGGCTCGTCTGGTCCACTGCATTCCGCTGATCGTGGCGCGATGAGATTAGCATCAGCTGTCTGCGAGAAGAGAGCCGAGATCGTTCGCACAGACTCCTCCAGCTCAGCATCGGCCGTGTCGTCGCATACTTTCTGTTTCTTAGCTTTGAAGCTATACTTTCTAGATCCGTGGATGGGAATGATGACCACAGAAAAGGTTGTGCTGAATCAGGACACTTACACTGTGGGATCCGGCTCCCATGTCGGATCGTGTGTTCGCATGTGCTGCGTGAGCGTCGTTCGGCGGGTAAACGTCTTTTCACATTCTGGATCTTCGCACCTATACGGGCGCTTCCCTGTATGCGTGCGGCGATGCCTTGCAAGACTACTAGAGTCGCCGAATGTCTTGCCACAGCCCGGATATTCGCAAGAATGCGGTTTCTCGCCAGTGTGTACTCGTTGATGTACGTGAAGAGCAGATCTCTGAACATGGTATTGGAGGAAATGCAATGACTATGAGCAGGAAGAACAAACCTGAATAAACGTCTTTCCGCATCCCACATGTCCGCAGACAAACGGTCTTTCACCTGTGTGTATTCGCATGTGTCGGGCGAGGTCACTTCGTCGAGTGAAGGACTTGCGACACTGGGGGTCTTGGCACGTGTGCACACTAGGTACTCTGTCCTTGTCCTTATCCTTCTCGCTGTCTATGTCCTTGTCCTTGTCCTTTCTCTTTAACTTCTTGGATTCTGTGACAGCCTTGCGCGGTGGCGAGGATGTAGATGCGACAGGCTGAACGACGGGATGAGCCGGGCTGGATGGAGATTTGGTACGGCCCCCAGGTGAACGAGGAGGGGTATGACCATTACGTGACCGAGAAACGGGGGAGGTTGTTTCCGCAGATGAAGGAAGATGCTGATGGTCAGAGTCTGCTTCGGCTTCGAAATGGGAGGAGAGGTGGTTCAAGATGTCGCTGATGTCGTTGAATTCCCCTGGAACACCGGAATGAGGATCTGGCAAGGAACCTTCGGTGCGGGAACAATGGCCAGGTGAACGCCTATCACTTTCCCTATCTCTGTCAGCCTCTTTCTTCGCATGGCCTCCTGAGGTTGTTTCAAGATATGACAAATCTAGATCTTCGTTACTCCTCTCTCGGGCGCCATCGGCGACATAATTATCAATGTCACCTGCAGTAAGAGAACGAAAGGCAGGGGTGGTACGTGTCGTAGGCTGCCCACCCTCCACGCTGATACCGTTTCCTTTCGAGGATCCCATGTGGCGACCATTAGAAGCTGCGTGTGCGTGCGCAGCTTGCAACATTGCTGCAATTCCACTTAGATTGAGCCCGAGTTCCGCAATGCCAGATTCGTCAGCATTGTGGCCGCCCTGGTGAGCAGATCCTCGTGCATTGCCGTTGCATTGCTCTCGGCTGTCGTGCCCTACGAGAGCCTGTTCCTGTCGTTGTTGGGCGGCGGCACTTAGCAGGGCAGCAGAGGCAGCAGAGGCATTCTGATGCAGCAGCGTAGCAATCTCACGTTCCAGCATCTCGACAGAGAAGTTCTCGGAGACAGAGGATGGCCCGAGTGAGAGGGGAAGATCAGGAGGTGGGGAATGAGAGTGATGCGGGGAGTGTGCGAAGGAGGGAGCACGCGGAGCATCGGCCACGTCGATAGGGTCTTCGGGGGAGATGAGTTCATCTTCCGAGGCTAGAGGGTCATCGTGAACGACGTCTGAGAGGTCGAGGACAGGTTCGTGTTCGTCGTGCTCCATTCGGTGATCTGGGGTGATTCCAACATGGTTGGAAATATAGACGAAAAGCAAACGATGTATAATAATCAGATGAGCTGTTACAGAGATTCAGATACGACAGAGTAACTATACTCACCAAAGTGCGTGCACGCCGTCGTGAGCGCGTCCAGGTCAAGGTTGGTGGGGACGACGACGTCGTATACCTCATTTCATGAGTCATGTGATTTGTGTTCCAATTAGGAAAGCACCCGGAAATGGGCTCTTTAATGCGGCGCCCAAGGCGGGGTGGACACTGCATCGACCGTTGTCCATGTCCACCCACCAGCGATGCCCCCAAAGCTACCAAACACACGACGCTACCACTGGTATGCCATCTTCCTGTTCATAATGGGGACCCTGTTCCCGCCATTGGGTATGTGTTCTCCTGCGCCTTGTCTCAACCAGAACCACTTACCTGCGCTATCGCAATCTCCAGCCGTCGCAGCTAGATTCGGCATCGGAAAGGACTTTTGGCTCAACCTACTCTTAACAATTGCTGGTTATATTCCCGGTAGGTTCTGTCCCGCTCTCATGTGCTGTCGCATCGTCATTGTATTCTCGTAGGACATGTACACAACTTCTACATACAGGTACAAATGATCGGCCTTACCTCACCAGTTTCTCACCTTTCCCCCACAATAGAACGTTCGAAACAACAAGACACACCAAAGGACTCCCAAGTGGGCCTTGCGTTATGGCCTTGTCAATGGCTCCACTATCAGGCGCCATGAACAACGTTCACAATGGGCTGGCAAATACAATGATCGAAATCCTGACTCTGGCTACAACCACCAGCCCTTGGAAGACGGCCAAGTCGGACCCTCGTGGACTTCTACACACAGCTCCGCCGACGACTCTCCAAGAAACGGTGATGGGCTATGGCGACCCGACGACGAATCATACTATAGCGCTCAGCGTGAGGGTAGCTTACAAACATCAGGCTCAGGCGGACGCTGGCGCTACCCGGCTAATTTCAATGATTCGATTCCTGGAGCTGGAGATGCCACAAGCAGGAAAAAGAAGAAGAAAGACAGGTGGGCGAGGACGGAAGATGCATACACCACATCAGGACAGAAGAAGAAGAAGAAGAAGAAGTCCAAGAATCGATCGACGCCGGGAGACGCAGCAGACGTCAATTCAACATATTCACATCGCCCCGAATCTATTGCGGAAGTGGTGCTTCCGGAGGAAGCAACAAGGAGTGCTTATGGGGGAGGCGAGGAAGGGAACGCTCGGGTGGAGGAAGGAAATGGGCATGCAACGCCATCTCGGCAAGACGAATTCAATCATGAATTCTGACATGCTTTCCTTCTGAGCGAGGATAATTTACTTTCATAGTACCCGTTTTTATTATGCTAGTTCGCCTAGATATACCTCGTCAACAACGCTAGATTTGCGTGTGTACGAGTGTTAGCAAGACGTTATTGCCTCTTGCCAAATCCTCTGAACCGCGGTCAAGTCTTGTGTTTCACTCTTGAAACGAACACATGCTACAATGTCCCAAAAATAAACAAAAATACATGTGTACTGCAGATGCGCATCGACTCACAACCACACTATCGCCGTCAAGTGCTCCACGTTCGCGTCCAAGGAACTCTGTTTCCCATCCCACCGTGTTACTGCAATGGTGTCTGCGTTCAAGGCGTTTGCCCTGCTGCTCGGCGCGGCATCGGCTACTTCCGCCAATGCTCGAATGTTGGTCGACTTCCAAGTTGCCGAACCTCCACCGGTCCCCAGTGATGCCCAAACGTGCACAGAGATGATTCTCGAGTGTGTATGAATAGTAGAGAATGGATGTGGTGACGGCTGATGTACTAACGAAACCCCATCACAGGCGCACGTTTGGAAACTCTTACGGACAGTAAGTGGTAAAGGCTCCATAGGTCTTTGAAGAGCTCATGAATTTATCATCCTGTCCACCATCCTAGCCCTGAGATCGTCCAATATTCGTGAGTTATTTGAGGTTCTGTCCGATGTTATAAGCCAACAGTTGACCAGTCCACCCACCAACTGTGGCGAGCCTGGCGCATGGGCGGCGGTGACTCTGAACTTTACCGTGACGTCCAACGGAACTCAGTATGATCGTCTCGGGATTTTCACTTTCCAGAACACTGAAAGTACGTACGAGTATCTATGCAATCTCCCCGTTGGGTATCATTGAACATGGGTTCAGTTTGGCGGACTTCGACTCCCGAACCCACGTATGACGGGATCATTTGGACATACATCAAGGATGTCACTCGTTACATCCCACTCTTTGCTAAACCAGGGACTTTCATTCTGGAATTGAACAATATTGTGAACACTCGGATCAATGGACAGTATGCTGGTATGTAGATCGATACTCTCCAGATTTCAGTTTTTATCCTACAGCTGCATCTGTCAACAGCAACACTCTACGCAACATTCTATACGGCCTCACAGGAGTATCCCACGGCAGGACAATCAAACCTTATTGTTCCAATCTCCACTATGCTAAACAACACAGCCGATGATGCTTCTGTCCCACCTGCATTTTCTGTGAGTAAGTTTTTCATATTGGGGTGTTATGACATTAACTCCTGTTTAAGCTGAATGTTACGCTTCCCCGGAACACAGTGGAGATTTACGCCGAACTCTTCGCATCGGGCAACGGTGCTGAAGAGTTCTGGGTAGGCCATTTTTGTCCTGTCGCATGTGTCTCGAACGCTGAGTTGTTGAATGTACAGTACTACAACACTGCAGACGAGTATCTCGCTGATCTCCCCGCTGGTACAACATACGGAGGTGGACCATTCCGTGAGGTGCGCTTACTGGTCGACGGTCAGATCGCTGGCATCGCATTCCCTTACGCGGTCATCTTCACCGGGGGAATCAACCCCTCTGTATGGAGGTAGGGGTTCGCGCATCTAATAAAATCTATTCATTCATTTACTGTGTCTCCTAGGCCCATCACTTCATACGGTGCTCTCGATCTCCCGACCTACTTCTTAGATTTGACGCCGTTTGCCCCCATCTTTGCTGATGGCCTTCCTCATAATGTCACTCTTGACGTAACTTCCGCAGAGGCGAACCATACGCTGAACCAGAACTGGTACGTTTCGGGGTTGCTCCAGGTCGTCACGGATCCTTCTGGGGGACCGACGACTGGTGGTATTGTATGCTATCATGTCCAGCCGTATGCAGTGACGGAGACATCGGCCAGCATCGGTGGAACGGACGTCAACATCACGGTCACGGCTCAGCACTCGCTGTATATTGAGGCAGTCGTGATTAGTGGCAGCGGGCAAGAAAACTATGTGATGTTCCAACAAGACCTCAACTATACCAATACCCAATACTACCTCGATGACGCCAATATCCAGGTAAGTGGCAGGAGGTGAGTTTTTTTTTTCTGTTTGCGAGTCACTGAACCCGTGGTTCCGTCCCCAGAGCGTCGCGCAAGTCTCTTCGGGATCCGTCTGGTCCCTTCATAACGGTGTTCCGGCTGTAGTGGACGACTTTGAATACCCGCTGTACATCAACATGACCTATGTGGACATCACGAACACGTCCCAAACGTGTATGACTCTTGTCCGTTTCTGTGCCGTTGACGTAGGATATACTGATGCGAATGCGGGTAGTCTACACTGCGTTTGACCATTCCTACAACCGACAGGTTTTCCCCGCTCCGTTCATTCTAGGCTCGACGATTGCGGAACGTCAACAGACAGGTGTGGCCCGTCACTGCTTCCCAATTGGGCGGAATAGTCTGACAGGGTACGCAGCTGGATATTTCACGATAGCTACCACAGGCAATGCAGGGAATGGAACAAGCAACAACACGTTCGCTTATACCGATGCCAAAGGAAACACCTATGACAGAAAGGTGGATGCAGCTTACAACGCGATCATCTATGATCAACAGAGCGGATCATTGGCCATGAGCTCGCTCCCCCCGCCAATACCAGGCACAACCAATGGTCAGAACGTTCCTGCTGCCAGGCTGCCCGGAGGAAAGCAATCGCAGATCGTGGGATAGACGTAGTTGTTTTCGATCAACATCCATCATCAGACTATCATATAGACACGCGTGGTATATATGGACATGCACGGAACAGAGTTGTTGTGACACACCAAAAGACGATCAACCAGCTCGTACAGCGCCTCTGCCTCCTCTCTTAATTTACCGCTAATCTACACCACCTTCAAGCAGTGATGATGCACATGTTGAAGGACGAACCACTCCGTGTTGAGACGGTATTTCCATTCCATAGCGGAATGGAGCATCTGGGGAAGACTGCGGGAGTCACGTCTATCGCGTCCGTTGAAAACGCTTGCGAAGGTCGACGTCTAGAAAAGGCCAACAACCCGTCCGGTTTCCGGGTCAAGACCGACTTCCCAGAATCCTAGAGATAAGAGAGCTCTCATGAGACAAAGAACGTGAGAGTGCCTTGAATCTTATCGCTCACCTGGGCGTGTGGCCAGACCTGGCATCGTCTGCATATCTCCAAGGATCGGGTAAAGGAAGCCAGCGCCAGCAGATAGGCGCACTTCACGAATGGGAACAGTGAACCCAGTCGGAGCATTTTTCAGTGCTGGATTGTGGGAGAACGAGTATTGCGTCTTAGCCATGCAAACTGAGGGCGTTCCAATGAGATACCAATCATGTGGGATATGATCGGACATCACGCACTGGGAAGGTTCCCATAGCCTTGGCGGGTATAGGTTTCCAATTGCTTGCGAGCCAGCTCGCTCAATTCGATGCCGTCCGCACGATAGATATCTTTGCAGATGATGTCAATCTTCTTGTCGATAGGTAGATCGAGATCATAAAGGAACTTGAAGTTGGACTCTCCCTCGCAAGTCGCGACCACTGCTTCAGCGAGAGCACGAGCGCCAGCGCCACCCTCAGCCCAATGGTTACTAACCACTGCTGCATCGGCGCCGGCAGCGAGTGCTTCCTGACGGATAAGCTCAAGCTCGGCATTAGTATCAGATCTACAAGAAACCATATTATTTGCAAGATATTAAGGGATGGTTGAATACACACGAGAAACGATTAATAGCAACGATAACCTTGAGACCGAATTTGTGCGCATTCTCGATATGTCGTGCGAGGTTCTGGCATCCTTGCTGGAGGGTAACGAGATCTTCCTTGGTGTATGTATCAGCAAGGGGCTTGCCAGGGGTCACTTCGGGTCCTCCACCGTGCATCTTCAGTGCTCGAGTAGTCGCCACAATCACGGTGGCATCGGGCTTGAGACCGGAGACACGGCACTTGATGTTGCAGAATTTCTCCATGCCCATGTCGGCACCAAAGCCACCCTCAGTAAGGACATAACCGACACGGTCAGAGGAGTCACCCGGTTCCGTTCCCGCAAGTTTCAAAGCGACACGATCAGCAAGGATAGACGAGTTTCCGTGTGCAATGTTGGCAAAAGGACCGGCATGAACGAAGACAGGAGTGCCTTCAAGCGTCTGCATTATATTAGGCTTGACAGTGTCCTTCATCAACACTGCGAGAGCACCTCCGACGCCGATGTCATCGGCCGTAATAGCGTCACCTCGTTTGCTCGTTGCAACGACCATTGCGCCGAGCCTCTCTCGCATATCTTTAAGATCCGTCGTCAGCGCCAACACTGCCATGCATTCACTTGCGACGGCGATATCGAAACCTGCCTCCCGCTCATGGCCCTGCTCGGTGGCGTTACGGCCAAGGGTTACTTTGCGCAGGAAACGATCATTAGTATCGAGAACCCGATTCCAGGTTATCGTCTCTGGGTCAATGTCGAGGCGAGCGAAAAGATTGATCTCTTCGGGGGTAAGCTCGTTAGGATTTGTCTTGGTTATACCAAGCTTCTGCAGACGTTTGAACATGAGAGGAGCAAATTCGCGTTTTCCTTTCTTGGTGGGCACGAGCCGGCTGTAAAGAGCCTTGTCAGACTGAGTGGCCTCATGGAACATACGCGCATCGAGAGCAGCAGCTGAGTGACCGTTAGAGGATCCCTAACAGCTGAGAATGAACAGTACGAACCGAGCAAATTATTCGCAGCCGTCACAGCATGGATATCACCAGTCAAGTGCAAGTTAAACTACAAGATATGTCAGCGATTTGTTATCGATCGATGCCCAACTCATCCTACCTCATCCATAGGAATAATCTGGCTGTAACCCCCACCGGCAGCGCCACCCTTGATACCAAAAGTAGGTCCTTGACTGGGTTGACGGACGCAAGCAAATGCGGGACGACCAAGGTGTGCACCCAAAGCCTGCGCAAGGCCGATGGTTGTGGTTGACTTACCCTCACCAAGTGGAGTAGGAGTGATGCTAATCTATCATCGGCGCCTAGCATGGTGCACCTTCGAAACACACGCACCCGGAAATAACAATGTATTTGCCATCCTTGCGATGTGTCAAGCGATCTAGGACGCTGAGCTCGACCTTGGCCTTGTACTTCCCGTAACTCTCCAACTCATCAGGGAGTATACCAATCTCGCGTGCAAGCTGAGTGACTGGTTTGGGTGTGTGCGCCATAGCGATCTCGATGTCACTTGGAACCTTGGCTTTGATGTCAAGGGGAAGTGGTATGACCCTGCGGGCACGAGCCTGTTCGAAGTGACTAATAGCAGACGTCAAGACATTCTCCATCAATAGGGCAACAGTCATCGGACCGACACCTCCCGGGACAGGAGTGATGTGGGAAGCATGGAGAGCCGCTTCGGCGTACTCTACATCACCAACAAGACGTTGACCCGACTTCTTGGTCGCATCTGGGAAGATCACGGGTGAGAATCACACCGAGATAGGACACGGGACTAAATATACCTGGGATAGAATTAATGCCAACGTCGATGACGACTGCACCGGGTTTGATCCACGAGCCTTTGACGAACTCGGCTTGTCCGATAGCAACGATGAGAATGTCGGCTTGCTTTATCTGAGAGGGGGTTGTAGTGGAGAGTAACCACTGATGAGAAAGGAAGTACTCACGAACTGTTCAAGGTGCTTGGTGCGACTGTGACACTGCGTGACCGTCGCATCCTTGTTCCTCAAGAGAGCGACAACGGGGTTTCCAACTATATCACTTCGACCGAGCACGACGGCGTTGGCACCAGAGATAGGGACAGCGGTTGACTCAAGAAGGCGGATGACTGCTGCAGGAGTGCAAGGAGTAAAAAGAGGGGACGACGCGCGAGAAGCGAGGAGCCCGATATTGTACGCGTGGAATCTGATAAGGGATATGAGCGCGTGGGCTATGCTGATTGACAGGGAAACGTTACCCATCAACATCCTTTTCGGGAGAAATGGCCTCTGTGACTGTGCGAACGCCATCGGGGTCAACGTGGGGGCCAAGGGGAAGCTGAACAAGGATGCCATTTATGGAATCATCATCATTGAGTCGTTTCACAACTGCGACGACGTCCTGAACAGAGGCAGCTTCGGGGAGGGTGATATGGCGGAATTGGATGCCAACCTCCTCGGAGGCTTTCGCCTTCATGCGGATGTAGACGGTAGAGTCTGGACGCTCGCCAGCCTGGACAACGGCGAGCTGGGGCTGAAAACGGGGGAACTGCTGCCTGAAAGCAATGATCTTGTCTGCGACGGTCTGACGGATCGATCTGAAGAGGAAGTGAGGATGAGACAACAGAAGAAAGAAGAGAGATACTTTGCAACCAGATTGCCATCAATGACATGAGCCCGGGAGGACATGATGATGGTACGAAAGAAAGAGCGACGAGCCAACTGGAGAGGGAGTGACACCAGACTCTGCATCTGCCAACTCAGACTCAGGGTCTTTTATATACAAATTTGAAGCGAGCAGTAGATAACCCACAATCACGTGCTGATAGCCGTCGAAATAAATAAAAAATTATGAAAAAAATGTAAAGTTTTAACTAGCTCGGTGACGGTGATGATGAACGGCTTACTTTTTGCAAGACGAGTTTGCTCTTCATCCACCGCAGCCCCCCTCCGTCGCTCAGCACACCCTTCACGAGCCTTTCTATTCCCATCCCGCCCCTACTCTGACCAAAAATCGCACCCAGCGGACGCTGCTGAACCTACACCAGAGCCAGAAAGCGCAGAGGTCTCCGTAGAGTCCCAGGTCCTTGAGAATCTCAGGAAGAAAGAGGCAGAGGTCCATGATCTCACCGTGAGTCCCTCCCCATATTCCGCGTATTTTTACCCACCTTGTTCCCGCAGAGTCGACTACGGTACCTCCAGGCCGACTTTCTGAACCTCCAACGCAATGCTGCTCGTGAAAAGGAGCAGCAACGTGACTTTGCAATCACCCGTTTCGCAGGCGACCTCCTCGAAACAGTTGATGTCCTTGCTCTCGCGCTCAAATCCGTACCCCCCGTTGCTCTCCGCCCCGAACCCTCATCCCCGGATACGCCCTCCTCTCCCGATGCCACCTCCGCACCCCCTCTAAAGTCCGCTCATGCGTACCTCACAGAGTTGCACCAAGGTGTCGAAATGACCCACCGTCTTCTTCTCTCCATCCTGTTCAAGTATCACGTTAAATCATTTGATCCCACGGGAGAAAAGTTTGACCCTAACCGACACGAAGCCATGTATCAGGTACCCATATCGGGCAAAGAACCCGGGACCGTCCTCGAGTGCCAAAAAACAGGTTACATGATCAAGGACCGCCTCTTGCGCGCAGCTCAAGTCGGTGTCGTACAGGACACATCATGACATCTCTCTGGTTACTCAAGCAGTTCACTCAGACCGCCCAGTATGCAGATTGGGGACATCTGGGTATACTACTACTCTAGACATGAGCAAGACTGAATGCCATATATGCATCATTACGATAGATATAATCTAGCACGTATAATTCAACGAATCTCTACTCTGAATCGATCCTGCAAGCTTGATGTGACCTGGGCATGCAGGGTGTTCGTCTCATCATTCGTCAACGACCTAGGATGGGTTCATACAAGCCTCTGAAGAGGGATTGATACCGCACCTGTCCATTGAGCGGTAGTTGATTCGGTAACAAGCGCTCTTCCGACACGTCTTTGGATGGGTGAAGCTGTCCGTCTGCTGCACGTTAGATTACCACGAAAAGGCGTTTAGGACAACCTGACCATCTTGACATCTTCCACGATATCGCCTGCCACGTCTCTGACGAGATCGCAAAAGTCGTTGTCGTGGAGATCCATGTTTTCTGGTAACCAGAAGCTGACATCCTTGAAGCAGGCGGGGTATTTTGAATATGGCTGGAACGTCGTAAATTCACCTTGCTTAAACTGCGTCAGGAACCGGGCGTCTTGAGACCAGAACAGGCGAATGTCGGGGATAGAGTAGAGAATCATGGCTATGCGCTCGAGCCCAAGGCCGAACGCCCATCCGAGCTTGTCTTGAACATCTGAAGATGTGTCAGGTTGTTGCGTGGTGTGTTGACGGGAAAGCACTTGCTCGCATTGTCCAGTGTTGGCTGATAGATGACACCGCACCCTAGAATCTCGAGCCATTTGCCACGGAAAAAGACCTCTACCTCGAAGCTTGGTGTCGTCCAAGGAAAGGTTGCCTCGATCCATCTTACTCTGAGGGGGTTTTGTGGCGTTGCACCGACATGGTCACCAAAGAGGGTTAGTAGGAGGCTGTTGAGGGAGAGCTTCAGGTTTTTAGCGATAAGTTCAGTGTGTTTTGGGTCATGCGCGGGTTGGCAAGGGTTGGTGGGCGAGAGATGAGGCACGTCTTCGATGGTGATGTTGGAACGTTGGAGGTGGGCTTGCAGCATTGCATTGTCGTCTTCGATTTCTTTCATGCCGCTTGGGTCAGCGGAAACGATTCGAGCGCCCTCTGTCTGGTGGAAAACGGGATAATGAGAGCCGTCTATCTCGTCGCGCCTGTAGACGTCGGCGGTAAGAAGCCATTTAGTCTCGCCTTTTTCGAACACCTCGACTTCGTGGGCCGAGGTATGAGTGCGGAGCATGAGGTGCTTGTTGACGTAGTAGCTGTCCGTGACGGAGCGGCCAGGATGGTCTGGAGGGAATGAAAGGAGGTCAAAGTTTTGGTAGGGGGTGACGAGCGGGGAAAGGGAGGAGAGATGGGCGTAGGATGGGAAGTGGGACTCGACGAGGGCGCGGAGGGTGCTGAGAGGATGCGCATGCTGGGTATGCAGCCTGAGGGGGAGCTTGGAGAGGATCGTCGGGGACACGTTCGTCATACCGTCCGTGGGGTACTCCCGTCCAAGCACGCTCACCGTTGCAGGACGCGTCGGCGCGGTGATGTTTGCATACGACCTGAACGTGTGTCGTGGACGCAGCGCAGATGGGCAACGCATCTCGGCGACGGGGACGAAGACGAGGACGACGAGCACGGCGGGCACGTTTGTTTGGGCATGTTTTGTGGTACATTGGGCCGTTCAGAGGATACTTGCACCAAGTCTCTGCTTGGCATGCAGTCGTTGAAGATCCCCGGAGGAGAGGCGCACTCCCAGGTACTGTCTCCCCCCCCTCCACGCTCCCCCGTCCCCGCCTCTGACAGCGACAGCCACTGTCCTCGTCCAGCGCACAAAGGCGCAAGTCCTTCTCAAAACGTCCCCTTGTCAACACAGATGGCGACGACGACACCGACGACGCCCCCGCCCACTCGGCCACCCAGAGAAGGAAGCGCCTCCGCACAGCCGACATCAATGTATCACCCTCTGTCGCCACCACCCCAGACGACAACAATGACATGGATGTCGACATGGACGTCGACGTTCTCCGTGCCTCCGCACAGCGTTCCCTCAGTGCCGCCGAAGACAGTCGCTTCCTCCCAGAAGATGCCCCAGCCCATGACCCCTTACTTCCGCACAAGCCGAGGGTAGACACGTCCAAGAAGCGCAAGAAATCAACAGCTGTTTCTGCATCCGCCAAGAAGAAGCTCCAGGTAGTCTATTCAGACGATGAGGAGAGCAACAGCCACATCGAACGCGACTCTGTAGAGGATGACCTCAGCGACTCCGCACCTCCCCTCGCTGAGCCTTCTGACGACGACCTTGAACTCGATACCCTACCCAAGCGTGGCGTTCCGAAAGCGAAAGCCGGCACCGCCAAGAACAAGGGAGGAAGGGCAAAGCCGGGGCAGCTCAAAGGTGCAAAGGCAAAGGGCCTCAAGGAGAAGGAAAAGGACAGAGAAATTTTCATGAAAGACGAGCGCAAGCTCACTGTCCCCCCTGCCACAACCTCCCGGGCATCCAGTGCTGCGGCCCAGAGCCAACCCTCAGATCTGTTTTCCAATGACGACCTCGCGCTCTCCTCCACGGCGGACCCTCTACCGGATGAATTACAACCCACGAAAGATCCTCTCAGTCAGACGATCCCAAAGAAGCGCAAACTTCCGCCGATCAAGAAAACCAAGACAGCGGCCGGCACGACAGGCACTTCAGCCTCCACCACTACGACGCAAAAACCTGCACCTGCACCTGTTCAGGAGCTAGCCAAGCCTTCGTTACCAACATCCGAACAACGAAAACAGGCATTGACAGGAGTGCGGGACATCGACTTGGGCGACTCCAAAATCTATGCGGAGCTTTTCAAGGGGGTAAGTCCTCATTTTGGTGAGACCTCGGGTGGCTTATTTCGTTCATCAGGCCGGTGGAAATACACCCAGGTCTGGTTTGAAAAACGCGGAAGAGCGACGGAAAGAGTTGGATAAGATGAGAGACGAGGCGAGAGCTAGGCGCGCCGAGGAGGGGGTAAGATCTCTGGGAAGCAGTTTGCCCTTGTCATTTCTGACGAATCTTGTCTGCAGAAATTTACGTTTGACCTGCAATCTCAAGCTGACAAGATCGCGCACTTTGAGCGACGTCTGCGTGCAGAGAACAGTACCGTGCTTCACCCAAATTTCCTCGCCGCAAAATTCAGAGATGAATGGGAACTGGACAGGCGTAATAGACGGACCACCCCCAAAGAGGAGGGAGAGGCATGATATGTTGGTACCATTTATTGTCGTCGCTGTTTCACTTGATTGTAATGTACTGACGATCCAAAAGACCTTTTGACTATCTACTCCGTCGATGCAGGGATGAAGTACAGTGTTATGTTGCACCGCTAGGCTTCTCCGTTTGACTCGGCAACTCACTCACGCTGGTGCATAAACGAACTATTTGATGGACACACGTATCAAACCATTTCTTGTCAGCTCTTTTTTTGGACGGTGAGGATGATGTGGGTATGGAATTGTCATCGCGGACGTTGAGGGCGTGCAGCTGGTTTGCCAGGTCATCGGTGACGGGGAGAAAGACGGGTAATTGCGTTTGGAGAGAAGTGGCGATCTCTGCGACCTGAAGGACCTCATTGCAAACATCATCGGGGTCTTGTGGAGTGTAGAGCGCAGCGACGAGATCGTCGGATGTGGAGATGAGTAGATTGGATTGTGCGAGAAGGGTGTCGAAAGCTGAGATTGGGGCAGAGGAAGGGTATGCAAGGAGATCGAGAAAGATGCGCTTGTGAAGAAGTGTGGTGAAGCGCAAGACCTGGTAAACCTGGGGAGTGCTCAAGATGGTGTATTGGGAAGTGGACAGGGTGCAATACATACATTCTTTGCGCGGGCAAGTTCGTGCTTGTCCATTCTTGTGGCGTGGCCAAGTCCCAGCTCGTCCCAGCCGTCGTCGTTTTCGTTGCCGGTGTCATCGTGTGGGTCATTGCATTCTGCCTGAGCGATCATGCGGGCGATTTCTTTGAGATTGTCCTCGAGGGTTTCTCTGTCTGATTTCCAGGAGAGGTACACGGCGGTGCGATTATCCATTGGGATGCCGGAGGGGCCCCTTGCGTTTGTGATGAGGTCATGTAGGATGCCAGTCCTGACGAGATACTCTTCGCCAGACGCACCGCCAATGGCCCGCTGCGGATCGCGGGCGATGTCGTTGAGGAGAGCACGAAGGGCGTCGATGATATCCTTGACGCGGTTTTTGATGTCCCTGGTGAGGGTAGCACCGTGAAGGTTGTCGTGGAGGAGACGAGTGCAGTGGACAAGTGCGGAGGTGTGTTGTGCGAGATCGTTGAGGAGGGGGATGGATGGGGAGTAAGACGGTGCGATGGGGTTGAGTGCGAGGGAGAGCTTTGTGGTGATGTTGTAGATGAGGGCGAGGAGAGCGTCTAAATCGGTGAGGATGAGCTGGAGCGGGGGTGAGTCGGGGACGAGTGTGGGGGTGGGTGAGGGGGAGAGGGAGAGAATGGCTGAGAGTTGAAAGTGAATCCATGTCCTCGTTCAAATTTTTTCGAGTGGCACTCACTTTCGTCCGTCATCGAGACGGGGATTGATTATGTAATACAAGCCCTGCCCGTGCATCATATTTTTCCGAGAGTTGAGTAAGTTGTGACTGAGCCATGTTGCTCGCTGCTTGTCTCCGTCTCAACCTCAGAGCGCACTCCCCGCTCGCACCGCTCAGGCATTTCTCTGCCAGGGCCATCGTCGTCGTTCGTCCTATACCACCACCACCCCGGAGACACTTTCCCTGGCCACAGCCCCGCCTCCGTCGCAGCGCATCATTCTTTCCCTCCGCCGCCGCCGCCCCTTCCCTCGACACAGCAGCACAGATAGCCGCACTCGAGGCACAAGCCAATGCCGAACCAAACGACGTCTCAAAGCACCTCGCCTTCTTCAAGGCCCTCATCGCTATCCGCACCAAGGAAGGCTATCACACCCTCATCGACCGCTGGGAGCACACCTGCGAACGCGTGAGTCTCCTCTTGTCCCTTTGCCATCTCACCCACCGCCTCTCCAGAGTCCCTCCTCTCCCCTCCTCCGCTCCGATGAGGCCTTTGAAATATATCTCGACGCACTCGCCAGCTCAGGACGCGAACCATCCATAGACCTTGCCGTGCGCAAGCGACAGTCTCTCCTCGACTCCCTCCCTGCTAGTGCAACCTCCCCTTCTTTACCCCCTTCCCCAGATACCACCCCCACTGACCACTCCAAAATGCCCGACCCTCCATCCCCACCACCCCCGCCCCTCCATCCTTCCGCCCCGCAATCGAGAAGCGAAAAGATAGCAGCAGAGTTGCTCGCTAGACGGGCCAAGACGACAACAGAAGATCCATCGCCGTCCAATCCTGCAATCGCAAGCCTTGCGGCAGCCCTCACCAAGGGTGCAGGCGTCAGCGGTAACCCCATCCACGTCACCCTTAGCGAACGTGAGCAGCTCAATCTTCGTCTCTGACATAATATTCATCCTCTTTCTCAGCCAAAGGTTCTCTTACCATACGTATCGTCCGTTTCGTCGTATTGGCCGGCCTAAGTGGTTTCTGTACGTTCACATCCCCCTTCCTCTTCCCCTCCCGCTCCTTAATCTACTTTCAGTCATGTTGGTCATTCTCTCTGTCCTCTTGGAAAACTCTGGCCTCCTCAAGGCCGGAGGACGCACCACAGAGTTTGAGCCACTCCAGCAAAAGCCTGTCAAGTTCAGTGACGTGCACGGCATCGACGAAGTCAAGCAGGCATGTCTCTCATCATTTCCTCCATCTCCTCTTTGTCTGACCCTCCCCAAGGAACTCGCAGATGTCGTGACTTTTTTGAAAGATCCCACTGCCTTTGCATCCCTTGGCGGCAAGCTCCCCAAAGGTATCCTTCTCACAGGTCCCCCCGGTACCGGAAAGACGATGCTTGCCAGGGCCATTGCCGGTGAGGCCGGCGTTCCATTCTTCTTCTCTTCAGGATCCGAGTTCGAGGAAATGTTCGTTGGCGTGGGTGCAAAGCGTGTTCGGGACCTCTTCGCAGCTGCCCGCAAGAAGCAACCTGCCATCATCTTCATCGATGAATTAGATGCTGTTGGCGGAAAACGATCTCAGCGTGACCAGCATTACATGAAGCAAACTCTAAATCAGTTACTGGTCGAGATGGATGGGTTCTTGCAAACTGAGGGCGTTATTGTCATCGCTGCTACCAACTTTCCCCAAAGCTTGGACCCGTTGGTGCTCCTGACTTGTTTGATTAAAAACACAGCCTCATCTCTCACTTGCTTAGTGCGCTTACTCGTCCCGGCCGTTTCGATCGTCACATCGCTGTCCCTCTTCCGGACGTCCGTGGCAGAATACAACTTCTTAATCACTTCATGAAAGACGTCATCGCCAGCAATGGTATGTCACCATTTATTCTTGCCTCGTTCCCGGACGTATCTCTCATTCTTCAGCCGTGGACCCCATGATCTTGGCTCGAGGCACTCCCGGGTTCTCTGGTGCCGAGTTGCAGAACATGGTCAAGTGGGTCTCATCTTTATTCACTCGGAAAGGGCCACTCACCGAATCGTTCAGTTTGGCCGCTATCCAGGCGGCAAAGGAAGGCTTCAAGGAGGTCACTCTGAAGCACTTTGAGTGGGCAAAGGTGAGCTTTTTTTTGTTCAGTCTTTGTCGACAGATCTGAGTGCCCGCTAGGATCGCATTGTCATGGGCGCTGAGCGCAAGAGTGCGTACATTGACGAAAAGAATAAATTGCTTACAGCTTACCATGAGGTGCGCTGACCCCCGATCAATGAAGATACACCATCCTCTAATTAGTACAGGGAGGTCACGCCCTGACGGCACTCTACACCGAAGGTGCAATGCCTTTGCACAAGGTTACATGCGTCCCCCGTGGTCATGCACTCGGTATTGTGCGTCACTATTTCGCGAATGGCTATATGTGTGATAGTCATGCCAGGCTACCGTCGTGGTTTTATAGACTTCTCAGTTGCCCGAAGGTGACATGTTTTCCGTTTCCCAAAGTGAATACAAGGCCATGATTGACGTGTGTATGGGTGGTCGGGTCGCGGAGACGTTGAGTAAGTTTTTTCTTAGTCACTGCCTTGCTATTCATAATTCCTCGATATTAGTTTATGGTGAAGGTGGCCTCACGAGCGGATGTTCATCTGATCTCCAAAAGGCAACGCATACGGCAACGCAAATGGTCAAGGTAAGGATTTTCGCATGTCAGAGGGCTGCTGATGACCAGGACCGCGCACAGAACTTTGGTTTCTCTGGCAGAGTAGGACCTGTCTTTTACAGTGACCAAAACGGACCTGTTAGCCCCCAAACGAGCGAGAGAATCGACTCTGAAATATTCAAGTGAGTACATGAGAAAGAAAAGGTTTGCAACTGCTACAAATCATTTTGTTCCAGTTTACTTCAGCAAGGCGAGAGTCGGGTAACCAAGCTTTTGGAAGAGAAGAAAGAGGAACTCCATCGGGTACGTGACTCCTTGCATCGAAGCTTGCTGCCTTTTGATAGCTCTGTATGTCGTGACATGATAGCTCGCTCGCGCTTTGGTGGAACACGAGACCTTGACTGCTGACGAAGTCAAAAAGGTGATCAAAGGCGAGGCAATCCGAAATTTGCAAGAGAAACTATCAGAGGGAACCGTTCCAGATAGGGTCACTGAACAAGTCCCTTCACTTGGGTAATGCACGATAGTCTGGAAACGTAGAGGCATAGACCATATATACATTACTTACAGTATTTCATGTAAACCTGGGTTCACTCGCAAGCACACACACATCATCATCATTCGAGAGCGGACCTTTGGGACAGCCGAGCGTGTCGGGCATATTTTTGCCGGCAAGGTTGAAGAGGAAAACCAACATTCTGGCTGATGTGGCCTGACAACGCACAGGAGGAACGTTATAAGGGTCCAATGACATTCGCCGAGCTCGGGCCGACTGCATACTTGGCTCGGTCACATGAACAAATCTCATGCCAACATGCGGCTGTGCCACAGGATGGCGGACTTTCCATTTTTAACTAACCACAGTACAATAATATTACCAAATTTAATGACAGAGTCACGTCATGGCAACAAAATCTTGAACAAATTTGTGGAAAAGGTAGACAGATATTGCACGAAAAAGGCCAATTGAATCTCTTGCCACCTCAGAATATATTCTAGGGGGCCACGGTAAGGTCCAAGAAGAGAGAGGGGCGATGCGGTGAGTATGTAATATTCGACACGTTGGGGTTGAATAAAAGAGCAAGGGCCGGCAAAACCCCATCGGAAGCAAGAAAAAAAGAAAAGAAAGGAAACGGAAGCGAGGGCGGGTTTTTGCGTTTTCCCCTACCTCCGCCGACGACAGGCAAGTGAGTTTTGTGCGCTTGTCGGGATTGTTGTGGGGGTGACCAACATTTCCTAACAGGATGTGTCATCGCCAGCTCAAGTTTGTCAAACATACTGGATGCGATCACAATACCTTCCTCGTCGCCTCCATCATCGACTGCCGTAGCCGGAACTGCACCCTCAGCGTCGCCCATCCTTCTGCTTGCCATTCACTCTCGGAACCTTGTCGTTGTCGTCGCTATTATGGGTGCGCTCATCCCCCATTCTTATCTAGTCTGAGCTGTGTTCATTTACCCTCCGTATCTGATAGGCATCCTGAACGCCTCATCACACACGAAGTCAGTCCCTGGAAACTCCATTTAGATTGCTCACCACCCCCCTGATCCGCTCACATATGCAGGTTCCCGGAAAGTGTACAAAGTGCCCGTCATGATGCATGACCCTCCTAAACTGGACTTTATGACGCCACCCAGACCCACTATAATATTTATCATTCTCCGTCCATTCTCCGGTTCTTTCCTTGTCTATTTGTACATACTGGCCCACGGTGTTCTACTCAAACAGTGTAATATTATAACTATTGATAAACGTACAAACCTGGGCCTATTTCATTGGCGTGTCCGCGACTCGTCAACACTGTCTATTCCAGGTCCAGATCCATCAGCATCCCAAAGTCTATACCACCATCTCCATACTCGTCCCCGTCTTCGTCCATCTCCTCAACCCCACGCTGATCCTGCTGTTGTGCTAGCAACAATGCTTGCTCCCTTTGCTTTGCCTGTGCCTTCTCTATGTCCTCGAGCGTCCATAGAGAAATACCCGTCTGGTTTTCGTTCGGGTTCTGCGAAATCGTTCGCATGAACAATTTGGACAACGTCACAGCCATGTCTGTAGAGAGGTTTGCAGCGATCTCTGTGATGTATTGATTAATCCACCGAGGCAACTTTGCGCGCTTATCTGCCCGTGCAAAACGCTCCGCGGGGGTCAGCGATGAGAATAGTACAGTATTACGTTACCCACCTTGTCGGCAAAAACCATCAGTCCCCAATCCGTCTTACCACGAAGTACACGTCCGACACACTGCGCAGCGTTTCGCATCGCATCGAACCCGAGGAATTCAGATTCTCTTATCCGATACGCATCCCGAAGGTATTCGAGACGCGCTTTCAGGATTCGACTTTCCGTGTATTGATATGGGACTCTGGAGATCATCCAGTTCTCGAACGCAGCTGAATATAGTAAACACTCACCCAAACATGATCACAGCACGTCCATAGTTGTGATCAAAATCAATCCCTTCTGATACTTTCCCTCGCGCAACAGACAACAACACCGCCCCTCGTCCGTTATCGCAGGCCTGAAATCAACTTTCATATCGCATACAGCAGGCAGAACAGAGCTTACCCGTCTATAGTTCTCGAGCGCTATGCTAGTTTCATTCGCATCCGGCGTTTCGACGAAAATAAGCTTGTTCTTCCACACCTCGTTCAAAATCCCCTGGAAAGCGCAGCATCAGGATGTGAGTACATGTGTCCAGGCAACATACCATATCATTCCATGCTGCCACAATCGACTCCATGTAAAGGTAACTGGGAAAGAACGCAACAATGCCGTCGGGGACGATCTTACTGTACTCGACGAGGATACTCCCAAAATTCCTGACGACGGCTGGATCGTTTCGAACCTCGAAACGTGAGCTTATAGCGACTTGGTCGCTACCACGAGTAATAACCTGCATAGAAGTTATTGCGTGGTCATTTTCAAATATGATCAGCCACTCACCAATGGCAGGAAAGCATTGCGTGTGAGCGTCATTGGATATGTCTCCTGAACGACCGGCGTGAACTGTAGCATTTTGGGGTACATGTCTAACGGCGAGATTGTTCCAGAAGTGATAACAACACTGCTGAAGTGCTCAAAGACCGGCTTGATAGCCAATGAAGGATCAAGACACCTGTCGCAAAGTCAGCACATGGGGTGTCACTAACCGAAGCACTGACGTGAAGTGAAAGACAGGATTCGGTACAGTCGCATTATCAGTCTCGAAAGGTTCAAGAATGAGCAAAAAACCTGACGGCTCAATGATGATGAAGTGCAGTTACAAATCCCGGAGGTAAGCCCACCTTTCTCGTAGGTTGCCACCAGAGTCGCAAAGCATGCAACTTTCTGCAGTGCGGAGTGTTCGTCCAGCCGACTTAGTTCTAATGTACGAATCAAAGACTGCAAGCGCTCAGCACAAAACCTAAAAGGATGAATTAGAAGCGGGAATCATCACGTTCTATGCCAATCACCGTAATGGTCGCCTTTCAATGTACGTGATATCTTTAAGATGCTGCAGGAAAGAAAGCGGTGTTTCCGCAACGACGTGTAAGACGCGCATGCGAGTCTTATTCAATCGTCAGCGTGATTGCATGCACGATAGCATTTCATGCGAACCTTGAGATATTCAACAAAACGCTTGAGAAAGGCAACGAAATGTTCGGCTTTTCTGATGTTTCCGGGTATCGCCTCTTTGAGTAGGTCGTCGGGGAGAACTGAACGCTTGTTAGTTGCAGGTAGGGTGAACATGCGGCTCTGTATCCACCGGGGTTCGTCATGAATGTATCTTCGGGGGTAGTCTCCGCTGTTGCTTCTTGTAGGCCTTCAACCAGCTTTGCATACTCATCTTGAAGTTTGGCAGCATCGGTCTTCTTAATCCTTTCGAGGCTGGTTAGTACCCTGAACAATAGCAAGCATGGTCCCTACTCGTCGATTTTTTCACCGAGTTTCGTCACACTTCGTGCAGCCGAGTCGAGCATCGGGCGTGTGAGGTCGATGCTAAGAGATTCTATGCACACATTATCTGACACGGCGCTTCGTCAACTAGCAAAAATGGCCTTCAAAGTTTCTACCGACCGATGTTGTGTGCTTCATCGAACACGACAATGGCGTCTTTGGACAATTCTTTTGACACTTGCTCGGCAACTTTAGGATCGATTAAATAGTGGAAGGAATATATGATCACGTCCACAAAGGGCATCTGGTCGAATAACCGTGAATGTCGACCAATCCTTCGAACCTCTCGAAACATACCATTCTTCGTACGGTAAAGTAAGGACATGTACCGCTGTCTCGGCCGTGTTGGAGTACATCCGCAAGTGTCCATATCCCGGGTGATATGAGGGTTCCGGGCTCGTATTTCCCTAGGTTCTGCCAAGATATCGCACCTTCTGCTTCGAACTTGTGATTAAAAGATATGGATAGGTACCTCATGCCAATCACAAAGTTCCACTGATTCAGGGTCCGCACGGCCTTTCTCGCATACCGCAGAGTTGGTGAGGTCACGACACCGAGCATCGACGACTTTACCCTTCTTCTCCTTGGAAACCTGGAAACAAAATCTACGATTACACAAAAGAAAGGACATAACGAGAGCATTTATCTGTGCCCCATACGCACCTCCGGATGTATGCACAAGTTTTTCCGACTGGTCAAACCAAGACCAATGAATTTCTCTTCTTTTTCCCTTTGTTCGGGAGTTTCAGCGCATGATATTCGATACTTCATTAGTCTTTTCAACTCGGAGAGGGCCTTTTCGATCTCCGGCACGGTACGTGAGCAGTATATAAGTTTGCGTTTCGTTGGATGGAACTGCAAACACCAGGAGATAAGTCTTTGCGACGTGAACCATGAATTTGATGTACCTGCTGGTACGACACGATCAGGGATAAGAGTGAGACAGTTTTCCCCGTCCCAGAAGGCATTTCTAGGACGCAGTGCCCCTGAACGGCCCGTAATGAGATGCGATCATACTTTACAGTTGAGGCATACCGTAGCATCAAGTGTCCGCTTGAGATCACACATATACGCATATTGTTCTAGAAGAGCGATTAGTTCAAGCCTACTAGGCTGTGGGGCGAACGCACCGGGATAAATTCGGTCGTAAGGAAAGATGATCTGCGCAAAGTGTATGCGGATATATAACAGGCCTTCCCAAGTCTTGAGCAAGTGCGACGAGACACGTACCGGTAGGTTGTCGATAAAGAACTTCATATCCCAGGACACCAAATGGTCTGACAAGAATGCTGCCAGCGGGGGTCGGCTAAGGTTGAAATGATTGAGCGCCTTGTCAATGTCAATGTTTTCTGGGCCGACCACGTGATCAAAATCCAAAAGCGTATTTAATTCAACAGTACTTATGATTGTACATTTATCACCAAGAAAACATATATCTATATGACAGTGTCAAACCAAGTCCGCAGCGTTCATTCATTCATCCTGAACACAGACGAAAGCCGTCATTGACTCATAACCCACTTTCCACGCAATCTAGCTTCAGTCAGCCGCGATCTGTTGAGTAGCTGTTTGGATGACTTGTTGGACACCATTGTTCCCGATACTGTGAATCAAGGTGAGCAACACAGAAGGTCTGATAGCGGGAAAGTCTTACTTGCTGTAACCGTCATTGGGCGAGACTCCCGTCGTATCGCTACTTGGAGAAGTTGGAGTGGTTTGGGGATCCTGTGAGATGCCCGTGACTCCAGGTGAAATCGTCGTGCCGGTTTCAGCCGTCAAATTCATTTGACCCCACTGTTAGAAGAATGCAGCTCAATATCCAGAGTATGGCAGTCATCTGGCTATTCAAACCTGATACTGAACAATGGCACCTAATCCGGCGGTGATTCCAGCTAAGTTCATTTCAATAGTGAGTCACTCAGTTCCGGTACAACGCGAACATACATACTATTAAACCATGTTGAGTAGGCGTCTGTCTGCTGCACATTAGTCACACCATATGTTGAGGTAGAATTGGTCGCTACAAGAAAATGTCAATCATCACAGAATCTCCAACCGGCTTCTCAAGGCCACCCACAAGCATCGGGAGCATACGGTGCAGTGGTCGTGTTGAAGGGCACAAAGTTCGCCGCATTTGTCTGTGTCACCAAGCCGAAGCCCGTGAGCGCCGAAGGTTTCCCAACACTTGGTAAGTTTTACTGTTAGATTTCGATCTCACAAAGGTAGCCAATAGACTTACGCAGCTCCAGACTGAGCTTGCTTGAGGATCCAGTCAATACCCGAGTTCAGCATGTTCGTATAGGGGTCCAAGTAAGGGTCGGTGGGAGCATAAGATTGTTGATCAGGGAAGAGCGTGAAAGAGCCGAAACCAATGGTCGGAATATTCATAATATCCTGACTGTCAACTCCATAAGACCCGTCGTAATTCGAACCAACGTTTTGCGTTTGTTGTCGTCTAGTAGCTGTATAATAGCTGAGTGGACAGATATTTGGAGTAATCGCGAAGCTTACTCGTGGACACCCATCGCCCTCTGATACGGATGCCGTCTTGCTTGAGTGTTCCAGCAAGTTTAGCGGCCTCTCGAGTGCGCCGTCTTGATTCGGCGCGTTCACGGAGAATCTGCTCCGTGGTCACCGGAACAGCCTTGGTACGCTTTTTTTTCCCTGGGGCGGGAGATGCAGATGGTGCAGGAGCAGGGGCAGGGGCAGGGTTCAGGGGATACAACTTGGGGCAACTGGTGCACATGAAGCCCGACGTCCTAACGTCCATCGATTATCATTTGTGTCTCGCTTGGAAATCACCACACTTACCCAGCGGAAATGAGGTGGTTGGGATCAATAGATCGAATATGAGTCCCGACAGTAGCATGCCACTGCGTAACCGTCTCGGTCGTACAGCCCGAGCTTGAGGGGATAGTGGAGTTACACCTAATAGTTCCGATGAGTCAGCAGGCTAAGAATTCTTCGATCGTAGAAGTGTAAAACCTTGGATCATTCGCAAGTTCCCAGCTGAAAACAGCCGGACTATTGACATATCGAGAAACAACTTGAGTGGTGAAGTTCATGAAAGAGTTTAGGATGGATGGATTCGTGTAGAACTGATCGTGAGTCTCAAGACCAAATTGGCGAACATATAGGTCCATGCCGCCTGTCTCGACATGAGAAGCGGTATATTGAGTAGACAAGGTGAACACTTACCGTAGTCATTGGACAAGTAATTCCGTGGCAATGAGTTATTAGTGCCAGGGGTGACATCGCGAGCGAAGATGGGAGTGCCTGCGGGCTGCACTGTGCTATTTAATAGAGGTAGCGGATACCAGTTGTTAGTGAGAGATAAGATAATGTAAAGTCCGTGTTGCTCGGCCATTTGGATGACGGTGTCAAGCTTCTGGAGACCATTTGGGCCATCGTTGATGGTTACTGTCCCGTTGCGAACTAGTTGGAACCATGTGCCATTTGTTGGGATAGTATCGACATCTAGTTGATCCAAGTAAGCGATCAAGCCCTGATCTACAGACGAAGAGCTCACCATTGAATGCCCATAGCCGGACGACTTTGATCCCGAGGGCGGAGATGTTGCCGAGAGTGTACCAGATGTCTTCGTTCGTGTTCAAAGTGGGTAACCAGTAGGCATTCGTACCGATATACTTGAAGTTACTGCAAATTGTCCGGTCAGTGATTGAATGCCCAAGGAGAAGCCGTTGACGCATTTACCTGCCATTTACCATGAATGATGTGCCATTTGTGCTGATAAAAGGGCTGTAGTTCCTCGTGACGGCCGCCATTGAAGCGTTCGCCAGAGTGAGCACCAGGGGGCTCAGCAGAAAGAAGAAGAAAGAAAGAAAAGTCATGGTTGCGGCGTCAAAGTACACGAAAGGCACTCAGGGGAAAGAGGAGGCAGAGAACAGGAAGAAATGTACCAGCTCTTTTATATGGTCATGCGAACTGTTTGGTACACGTGCCCTGAAATTCTTGCACACCTGCCATCCGAGCGATCACCGGTATTTTACCTGTGTCCGCTGGTGAGAATAGAAGAGTGGTGGGTGTAGGTGGCAGTCATGCGATGTGAAACGCGGCAAAGGGCTGGCTCTGGAGGCGTCGTCACTGGGACATGTGGCAAGTGAAGAGGGGATCCAACACGTTGAAAGGGAGAGTCTCTCTCTCGATAATGACCCTGTCGACGAGTAGTACGGGTAGGATATGCATGACCGGGTGACTCCGGAGTTTCGTTGCCGGCATGAGTAGATCATTCAACTGACCCCGCACGTGACTGATATTGTATTATTACCACCACCACTTTGAGTTAGACCGGGAATGCTACGCACAGCACTGACGCGCGCTGTCAGACCAGGTTCCCTCACCCTTCCCCGTTGCCGCTACCAGTCCCAAGATACTCGTCAGACCCCACAGGCGGCCCCGTTCATACAGGACCACTTCGTTAGCTCGGCCAGCATCGCAATCAACTTATTCACCCGCTTCGTCAAACTCTCCCTCCTTGGCGCTCTTGGTCTCGGGCTCACTGGCTGCACTATTTTTGAGGGTGCTCATATATGGGTCGAGTCAGTCGAACTTGCATCAGATCTGGATGATGAAACCCGGCGGTGGGAGTGGGATCGAGACGCTGAGAGGTGGACAGGTGGCGAGCATGGCGGAACGGACCCCGCTCTCGGTTTCAGAGCAAGGCATCTTCTACGGGGCTCATGGATGGCGGAAAACTGGGGGGTAGGTTCCACCACATTTTCGGATAATGGGGGCGTTGGCAACTTCAATGTTATCGAGGCTCGCCTGAATTTTGCCCAGAATTATCTGGACATGACCATCAAGATCGCCGAAACAAAGACGACATCTGCCAAACTGCGTCCACAAACAATTAATGAACTCCTCCTTCGCCACGGCTCCATATTGGAGCGCGTTGGAACACAGGAAGCTTTATTTGAAGCCCGCTCGAAATACGAACGCGTCTGGGCCGGCCTGGCAGGCAAAGGGACAGATGCCGCCCGCATCGCTTCAAAACTTGGAGACCTCAATTTTAGACTCGGTGACTCCAATGGCGCGCTTGCGTGGTGGACACGATCACTCAGTTTGTCACAAGGAACCCAACAGACCGCAGGCTCTCTCTCTCCCACTATATCCCAAGCCGCGCCTTCATCTCCGTCAGCTCAACGGACACTCACATCTGCGCTAGTCTCATTATCCGCTTATTATTCTACATCCGGTGATTTAAGGCAGGCTCGGCAACTTCAGGAAACTGCCCTCACCTTGCTGCGTAGCATCCCCTCCCCCCCGAACATCGCTGCTTCACCACCTCAGATGTTGCACTCGCTCTATCTTCTCCACCGTTCTTCCCTCATTTCCATCCACCTCGCTGAAGTACTTTATGCGCTTCGGTCACCTCGGCAGTCATCCTTTGATTATCTGGCCAGAGCCGCAGAATCTTCTGAGCGCGTTGCCTTGGCTCTCGCTGGCTTGCCGTTCATTCCACTGGACGCAAAAGGATCAGGTGTCGTTCACACGCCTGCACCGGACGCTCCTATCCTTCCGTTATTTGCCAAGTCCCATGCCATGCGGAAGCCGGCAACGGGGTTATTGCGTGACGCACGTCGTACTGCTGCGGAGGCATGGAACTTGATGGGCATTCTTCACGAGCAAGGCGGTGAGGTGGAGCGTGCCCTTACATGCTACGAGCGAGCAGTCGGATGGGCTGGTGTTGCTTCCGATCGAAACACGCCAGGCGAGGGGACGCTGGAGGCAGACTGGAAGGTTATGTGGGCCAACTATATGCGATCTCGCGACGCAATACAGAGACGGGAAAAACGCTGAAATTTTGTGCAATCTGAAATTACGTTTAAGATGTACTGGAAGCCTGATATTTCTTGTCTGAGCAGGATTACTGTAGTGCTGGTGCGACCAATTGTAAGGTGATTTACTAGTTATTCACCACAATATGTCTCGTACACGTGACCATTTTTGTAATGCGAACGAACATGTAGAGAAATTCAATAAATCGTGAAAACATTCTGGTTGAGGGTGCATCTGTCTGCAGGAATTAAGCTGTATGAATTGATCAAGTGTGTTGTGTTTGAGAAATGGACGACGCAAGTTTCGAGGTCCAGCTCCTGCGCGATCTGTGATTGGCTAGACCTTAATATTGTGGCAGTGCAATATGAGAAGCTGCCAGGCGTAGTAATAGTTCCGAAGTCGAGCTGCTTCTCAGTTCTGAGTGCGCGGAGACGCTATGCAAACGAATGAATGTGTATTATTCGTGTGTATTCGGACTTATTGCCTCTCATTTTCAAGGCGGGCGGGCGGACCGCAATGGATTTTGATGTTAGTTGGCATCATGAGGATGTCAGGGAAACTAGTCACGTGTTGGCAAAGTCGACTGTGGGGACCGTACAATACGAAGTTCCTTCAAGTCTCTTGCCCCGAGCTCTAGCTGGCTGATGTTTCACTTGCTTCGTCCAGGATCCTCAGCGTCCCGCAGCATACATCACCGCTCAGCTCCTTTGTGGTCTTTATCACTCAGGTTTAATTCGACCGTCGCACGTCCATTCAAGTTCCATATGGGCGTTAGCTGGGCTTCAAAGCCTCCAGATCCAAAGCTGACGCGTTATCACACCGCTTTCTCCGTGGATTCTCAGCTTGGGAAATGGAGAGATACAATGCTTGTTCATCCAAGGCATTTGCTTTCAGGGGACGCGGGAGAGGATTTCTTCTATCATACCGAGGCGCGTCCCCTTGTATGTGTGCTGCCCTGCCTCTCGCTCATCCTTTTCACAGATGCGCAATGGTTCGGTAGGTAAGCCTGCTCTCTTTCCTCCTTCATAGCTCACCTTAGATATTAAATCTTCAGGGTGTTGCATTCGGTGTAGCTGACGGTGTTGGAGGATGGGTCGATTCAGGCGTCGACCCCTCATTATTCGCTCAGGCCTTGATGTATTATACGCACAACTACTCGCGCGATTCGTGGGCGGGGGAGCCAGAGATTGACCCCACCCGGGATCACGATCACAATGAGGACATCCGAGGTTGGGAGATCACACCCTACGAGTGCCTCGACCTTGCTCACCGTCGAGTCATCCGAGAACAACTCGTGGAAGCTGGTAGGCATATGCCCTTGCTTGTCGAACCAATTTTATCCTCTTTCTCTCACAGGATCCAGTACAGCTTGCTTGTTAACTCTGAACTCCTCCTCAGGCGTTCTTCGCTCAGCAAAGTGAGCAATATGGTCCCGCATACAACTGCAGACCATTCAGTGGCCCCTTCCAGTTTAGGTGACAGCGGCTTTTTGATCATAAGATCTTCTTCTGTAATCTACAGAGAGCCAGTCCAAACACATTACTTCAACTGTCCTTTGTGCGTCTCTTGACACTCCTCGCGCTTACTTTATTCATTTCTGCTCACAAGGCAACTCACCAAATACCCTGAAAGTGTGAGCTTTAACAAATCTTGTCTGGACCCTCCGAGCGCGGCTGCTCAGTATGAAACGAAGCTTCGACATGGCGATATCGTCATTACATACGTAGGTCACCTACGAAGTGGTACCACATGAAGCTTATGTCATCCCCAGACAGACGGTCTATCCGACAATGTGTACCCTGCAGAGGTTGTTGCGATATGTTCGCTGATTGCTCGTGCTGGCGGCCCAGAGGACGAACAAGTACAGTCCATGGCAGATCGTATCGTCCAGTACGCCCAGGCGTGCATGCGGGATCGGAAGAGAGTGAGCCCTTTCGAACGTAAATGTCTCAGATTCTCCCGGTTTACTTTATTTGACGTATTACTTCGTAGGTGACGCGGCACGGGAGGGCATGGTGTATCGTGGCGGGGTGCGTAGTCAAGACATCTACTCGAATCTGCCGCTAATCACAACATCTCCGTGCAGAAAGTTGACGAGTACGACAAGTCTCTTGCACATCCGAGTAGTACTGACATGAAGTCCTAGTGTTACTGTGGTAATGGCTCTGGTCAGTGAGGCCTCATAACATTTCACAGGGGTGCTTGCCGCCTCTTGCGGTTACAGGTCACGCATGCTATATATGAGGATCTACTGATATCATATTTGGCAAATGATGCTGTTTACGACAAATATAATGCACCCTAGTAGGACAATATTGTCTATCTGAATTTTCGTTGAGCAAGTGAGCAGATCTTCCATAGGCGTCTCTTTTACAAAACAAGATCACTCCTGCTCATTGTGGAACTTGGAAATCCTCTGCTATGATACACTAAGCAACCCAAAGTCTAACGGAGATATACATGTCAACTAAATGGTTCCGGATTCCGGCAGATCCAAATAGGGGATGGCAGCGCCGACTGCATCAAAAGTCTAAGGCTAGTCCAAAGTGTAAGCTATACATGGACGTGGTTCGTTAGATATTCTGACACAAGGTACAATGCAGCGTGATGTGGTCCCGGAAAATCGCGGCTTTACAGGGTCCCGGGTGAGTGAATGGCAGATCGCCCCATTGGGGAGAATGTAAAACTCACGCAGAACAAGCAACGATGCAAGACCGGTGATGACTATAACGTAGAGGAGGGTGTACTTGATAATCTTCGGGCACGATAAGCGTTCCGTCGTTCAAGTCATGGAATACACTTACGATCCAACGACGCTGCCTCTTCTGCTTCGTAGAATACAGAGGTGCACGAATCTGCTTGGAAGGTCGCAACCAAACTATCGAGCATTTTAGAAAGCGTTGGACTAGCACTTTAATCCACCTACAGAGCATCGTCGAGTGCAGTTTGTCAATGAAGGGAATAAGGATAGGCACTGTCAAGATGATGAGGAGGACATGGCCAAGTAAAAAGTCTGAGCTCCATAGAGACATCTCCACGATTTTGACAATAAATTCACGAGCAGGTTGTGATATGGCAGAATTACCCAGTCCACGACCGTACCATTTACCTGACCACCAAGCGCGGTTCGTTTCGTCGTGCTTGAACTCACGGGAGAGGAAAACGGCAATAAGGATCTTCTGGATTGCACGCTGAATGGCGACGATCGCGATGACGCCAAGGACTGCATGCGACGTATCCCAAAGTTCGAGGAACCACTGGACCCAAGCATGAGACATAGTAAAAGCAAGACGGTGGATCACATACGAAGAACTCAAAGAACGCAACAATGCCAACAAGCGCAAGGAAGTGAGCGAGCGCAGCCATTACGGAAGCAAACTTGGTCCATTTCTCGAACATGGGCCCCAAGAGCAGTGATACAAAGAAAAGTGCCAGCAGTACAGCGGCATTCCAAACCACAGGGCCAATTGCAACCACTGCAATGCGGATGAGAGGACTCGGATTGGGTTGTCCGGTGGCGCTGGGGAAGGACTTGACGAACATGTAAGCAATGACGAAGAGGCCCGCCATGCCGATCGGCCATATGACTTCAGAAAAGACAACGGCTCGCCATGTTGCACGTGGGACGTCTCCAGACAATTTCTCTGATGGATGACCAAGTTTCTTCTTCTTATAGCCAGTAATCATTGTCCTGGAGAGTCGACAATATCCATACCAACTGCTCGCCTTCGTTCTTGAGTTTCCTCGAGACATCCATCGTAAAAATTCGCGATAATCGATAATGAAGTCGGCAAAGGAAAATTGGTGAGGATTGAAGAGGAATGGCGCGATACAGAGTGAGAGGACCGAGAACCAGAAGTAGATTAGGTGTGGTATCCAGATGGCAAGTGAGGTGTAGAGGAGTAGGATAAGATTCCTCATTCCCATGTATATGCTCGGCCCCGCAAAGCGTGAGTACAGGATACTGAACGAAATACGAGTCGTCGCGAACCCACGACCTGTGGCAATATATCGCGCACCGCCGAACGTCAAATTGCTGAGGATGGCCTGAGAGTATATCTGGGTAGAAAATACTTCGAATATCGGGGAAAGCGATAGAAAGTGTTTTCCGAGACGCAGCAAGGCTTTTCCAGTTCCACGCTCCACAAGCTCTGTGGAGGAATTGGGCATGGTCACAAAAGCACAGACATCAATCGTACATACCTTGGAGGAACAGAGGCAAGAAGGCGATGAAGAACACTAAAAAGATGGAGACGATGCACCGCTTAATCCAGTCGAAGACAGGGATAAGGTTATAACACCCTGTTCCTTGCTGACCCCCCAGCACGTTGCCTTGCGAGTCTACTTGACAGATTGCCAACTGCTTGTTCAGGGTTCCAATGTATAATACTGCAATGCGTAAATAAAGAGAGACCAGAATAGATCATATAAATAACTCACATGTAACCATGAACACCTGAATGGAGTAGATGACCAAGATGTTGTTGGCATGGAAGCCAGGATGACCGTAGTAAAAGGTGAGGAACCGATCGATGGGGAGTTGCGTGCCAAGGTAATAATACTCCCGGCTGAGCATCTGCTCACCCATACCAGTCCCGATCTTCGTTTGGAAATTAAGGATGGTTCCGAACCCAAGGTCACGGCCCTTGCCGCACTGGTAGTACTCCGTATGCTTGATTCGTCCACCGCGTCCAAAAGCATTCATACCGGCGAAAATATCCTCGTTGAGGTGAAGTCCCTTTTGCGCCTTTGAGACACCACCTCGTGTCGTCATAAAGACTGCGTTCAGGAAGTCGGGGTGGCCATAGTGAAGTTTACCTCCAATCCATGCCAGGGTACGAGCGGTCATGGTACCAAACGTCTGTTCTTTCCCTGCCGCGACATCTCCCAAAACACCAATGTTCTCCGAGAAGATATACTCCCGCGTACCAATGATAGCAACAGGGGCTTTCTTGAACTCCTTGTGGCCCCATTGTGCATATGGGCTTTGGCCAGAAACCGAGTATTCCTCGAATTCTCCGAGAATGTTACGGATCTTAAGGCACTCCTCCAGGTAGTTGTCTTGGTTGGCGTCAATGAGCTGGAGATACTCCCCACGATAGAAGATGATTGCGTGGTTTTGGTTGTCGGATTTTCCGTCACCAAGGATAGGGTTCCCGGGCAACTCGACACGGAACTTTGGTTTGCGCTTGCCAGTTTTCTCATCGAACTCAGAGTGACCGTCAATCAAGACCGAGAACAAACGGGGATCACCACCCTTAGGCCCAGCCTCCTCGTCAAGGAAGGCAATCTGCAAATCAGGGTATGCACGTAACAAAAACTCGGCGTTCTCCTGCTCTTCCTTGTTGAACTTGGAGTACCGCTGCATTGAGATGGTGAACTTGAACTTGCGGCGCGACATCCTCTCCAACTCGCGTTCGAGCTTCTCCGTGTTCCCTCCAAACATGGATACGATATCAGGGTTTTCAACACGGTAAAGAAGCTTGATAGCTTTGGAGTAATTCATCATGCCGGAAACAGTACGGTAGAGCGTCTGAGCGCGGAGTGAGGCCCAGATACGGGTACGGAGAGTGTACTCCGGGGAGGACGTCTTGAAACCGATACAGTAGAAAGGTAGATCATCCGCTTTGGTCTTTTCGTTTATGGTCGATGTGCCGTCCGGATGTTCTGACTCCCCAGCGAGAATCTTTGTGTCCTTGACAAAGTTATCCCATTCAACAGGATGTAACTGCTTCAAATACTCGAGTAGCGTGACACGGGTACTCTGATCTTCTTCACGGATGATTTCCCGGAGACTAAGCAAGATTTTTTCAGAGTAGTGAGGGACGAGGACAGTGAATGTGGGCATAGCATCGACGGGGACAGGCTCCGGAAACGCGGTGGTAAGGGACGAAGCAAGGAACGAAATACGTCGCTCCGCTTCGCCGTCAGCTGGGAAATAGGTACCCCTGTAACTCGAACTATTTTGGTTGGTGAAAAACGGTGGGGCGCGTAGCGTCCGACGACCGTCTGGACCGTCGACTTGGTGGTAGAGAAGTCGCTGGACGTGCTCGATCGACAAAAGATGTTCACGGTACATAGAGATGATGATCGCATTCCAGATTTGCGAGACGAGAACTTTGGGTTTGTACTTGACCTCCATCTCCGCAGTGGCGAGCAACTTGGCATAGATCCGTTTGGGCATGCGAGTGTAGACATCCTTCCACGGCGTCCAAATAGAAAGCCCAAGCGAGAAAGACCGGCCGACAGAGAAGACGACAAGCCAGATGATGTACCATAGATAGGTGTCGAGGAAAAATAAGACGAGATCCATGATGTACATGATGGCCAGTGTAAAAGTGACCTGGTGGGAGCACAGTGCCGACCCAAAGTACTTATCGCTGCAGCCTTGAACGGTTGTCTGCGCCATGACAGCGATGGGGGAGCTGAATGAACTTGTAAGAAAGAAATAGGATTCAGCGAATTTACAGCCAAAGACGAGCAGCCAATACAAGATGCTGGCGGTGCGGGCAGAACGAGGAAGCTCGGGATATGACGCAGTAAAGGTCTGCGAGGCCATGTACTTGCGCGACTTGCCTGCAACACGGTCGCCAAACATTCGACCGGAGGGGAACAAACCAAACGCGATGGCAGCAACCACAGAAATGAAGAACTGCACAATGCCTACTATGAGCGGTATCTGGGAGTTGGTAGGATTTGGCTGGTTCTCGACAAGGGCTATATAGACCGTTGGACCTCCCGTCAATGCGAGGATAACAAGAAGGAAGATCAAGCGTGTCGTGAGATGGGAGGCGTTGTTCCAAGTAGTGGGAATGTACATGAACTCGGCGAGAGTGGCGAAAATCATAATGAGGGTGGCAACGGCACCACCCAAGGCCGTAGCAGACCAGGTCATAGCAGGAGATGGGAACTGCTTGTTAGGGGGTGCATAAACCTTGGGAGAGTTGAAGGCAGTGTAAAACCAGTAGAACGATATATGGAGGATCCAGACACGGTTGAAATTGACAAGGAGATGAGCGGTGGAGCGTTTCTCGAAGTAGGTCTTGAAGAAGACTCTGTTCCAATCTACGCGTCGGAGGCTCAAGTACCGTTTGGTAGGAGATATGTCAACCAAACGAGACTGGACGCGAATGAGATCGTGGAGAGGAAAAGAATAGATTGGCGCACGTTGTTATCGAGTACGATACGAGCGAGACCCTCTGGATACCAAAAGAGCTGGTTGATATCGTCGTAACCGATGATTTGGTCATGGTCCCTTTCCCTGCGGACGAATTTTCCATCAACAATCTCGTAGCCCTGATCGCGCATGAACTTGTAGAGGGGCTTGATGATTGTCTCAAGGTAAAGGCCCTCTTGTACCGGCTCCATGCTACTTTGACACTCTGGACTACGGTAGTAATCGTCGGCACACTTGAAAATGAAGCAAAGGCATTCAGGGACAAAGCGGACGTTTCCGGCTTCACCCCAACAAAGAAGATATAGGGCAATTTGGCGAAGACGGTCATACTGGCTCATGCTGTTCATGGCGTTGCGCCAACGATTGAGGGCGCTGTCGAGGTGCTTTGAACCTGCTGTTTTGACAGCACCGCCTTTAACGCTTCTAAGACGTTGGAGGCCGGGGTTCTGGGACTGGCCGACAGCATCATCGAGGTTGAGCTGAGCGGCGAAATACCACTTGCGATAGTTTGCATGTTGACCGCCGATGTAGTCGGCATGGAGGGTGAGGAGGGCTTGGTTTGGACTCATGCGGGAAGCTCTCGAGTCGAGCTGTTGCATGAGAAAGTCAAACTGGGAGAGAGGTGAGGAGTGGAAATGGGGCATAGGGAGGAACGGACCATATTGCGCATAGAGTCGCGCTGGAAACCAAACTTTTGGGTGAGGTCCAGAAAGATGTCCTCTATCTCTTCCATGGAGATTGGAATTTGCTTGTCGGGCGCCCAAGCGGGGTAGGGATATGCACCCTGACCGGGGTCGCCAAAGGGAGAGCCATAGGACTGGCTGACCTGTGAGCTGATGGACGGGGCATACGAGCGGGTGCCATGGCTGGGGTCTAAGGGCGAGTCGGTTGCTGGGTGGGGGTGAGTTGAGCAGGAGAAGAGAGGAAAGGACGAACTGTTGTATGGGTTGGGGTCGTAGTAATTCTGGTTGCCAGCGAGTCTGGTGGTGCTCGCGTAGGGCGAGGCGATCTCAGAGTCGTTATCGTAGTCCTGACGGATGGGCTGGGGATGCTGGTATGGATGGCCAGTTGGGTAGGCCATGTCAAACGAGTGTCGGTGGTGGTGGTCTCAAAAAAATGAACGAAGTTGCCAAAGTCAGCGCCAGCGATGAAGTGGTCGATTCAGAGTTAGCGTGTGAACGCGGCTTTGTACGTTCTACCCTTTAAATAAATCACGCTCTCTCCATCACAGCACACGGCGAGCTCGACATGCCCACCCTTGTCCCTCCCCTCCCTTTCTTCTGCATCAACGTCCTCGCCCGCTTCCCCGACCAGCTCCACCATTTCCACCGCCGCCGAATCCCCGCTTCCCCCGCCCTCCTCGACGCGCTCCACCTGGACACGCACGACCCGTGTCTCCGGGCAACCCTCGCCCAGCTCATCTACCCTCTCCCACCCCACCTCCACGAGCTCGACCTCCCCCTCTCGCATCCCGCCCTCCCCCTCCTCCAAAACATACCAGACTCGCCTGATTTCACCCTCGTCACCCTCGTCTCCCTCCCAAACTGCGTCCATCTGCGCGACGACAACATTGCCAACATTCGCACTCTTCGACGCTTACTTGCCCTCGATCTCCGTGGTTGTTCCATCTCCTCCCATGCCCTCGTCACTCTTGCTCGCGATCTCGCCGCGCCTTCGAACGATGATTCCACTAGAACTGGCACTTTGGGCCTCAGATTGCTCAGTCTCCATGGCTGCCCTAACATCGATAATGATGCCCTCTCTGTCCTTCAAAAGTTCCCCCTCCTCTCTGCCGTCGGTTTGTCCCCGTCCACTCTCTCCTTGTCCCGACGCGTCCCAACACAACACCCCTAGACTTGCGTTTCACCCGTTGCACCCCAACCGCGGTCAATGCACGCCTCTCCTCCCTCGGCTTCCGCCCCTCTGATAACAACTCTCTTTTCCACCCAGCTCCTCTCTCCTTATCCATTTGCACCCTCGAGAAGGTCGCACTCACTGCATCGGATCCCGTATCACTCTATTCATGTCCACCGGAGTCGGTTTTTCGTGTACATATTGACGAGCTCAACCATCTCCCATCTCGTCCGAAGAAGGCTGTCCCTGTCGGTGGCTCAAGTACGTCTCACCCAACTATTCGGACCATATCATCCGCAGAAGACACCGTGGTTTTTATTCCACCTCTCCGGAAACCAGTCAAGAATGAATCGTCTCCTCCATCCAAGTCATTATTATCTGCTACCGCCGTCCTCGTGGATCCTACGTTTTTCCTGATCGAACAACCAACGCACCCCGACCTTGCCTCCAATGTTTCTTCATTCTACGAGAATGCACCAACACGGAACGTGCATTCTAGGAAGAGCATCCTCCCCTTGTCTGCACAGGCGGTGCAATCCTCCGAAGGCGGTAAGTTGGATCCATTGGCCATCGCTCGATCACCGCCCCCGTGGAAGATTATGGATACCTACGCACCCCTTGCACCATCCAATTCCCGCCTTGCGGTAACCTGCCTTCAGGGTGCCTCCTCAGATAATGTTGAAAATTTGCGACGGAGGCAACCAATTGCCCGTTGGTCAGGTCAGGCGCTAAATGGTCCCCTCAAAGTTGATCGCGCTCGCTTGCACAAGCGCGGTTCAGACGCCGCTGCTGAAATGGTGCATCAGTTTGCAAGTAAGCGACTCAAGGTTGAGAGTGAGTTTGCGCTGGCAAAAACGCGGACAGACGTCTCTGTCGAGTCACGCAACCCGTTTGCGAGGAGTGCAAGGTCCGTGTTTGCAGGGAGTAGCACAAATCCCTCCAGCAAGCTGCGACTCTCGGTACATGAATCCTCGAAGGAGGCAGAACCTGACATGCAGCTGCGAGTTTGCCGCTCTCTCCCGTCTAGGACAACGCGACAGCACGGGACGGACATTGACGGGGCCGTCAAGCCATTGAAACCGATAACAACGATCAAGCCACCGATACTTCCAAAGGAGTTGCTATCATCCTCGTCTCGGCATGCTTCGAAACCCAAGATCGATTTGAAACAGACGCAATTGACGTTTGCTCGAGAAGGATACCAGGGAAGCGTGGGACGCAGATGGAGCTGAAGGGTCCAATAGGACATCGGTGGAGGGCGTTGGATGTAGGTTAGGACTGTGTAGTAGTCGTTGGGTCACGTGAATAGTCATTAACATGCCTTTGGTCTCTCAGTCCGCGAGAGCGACGTTTTGACGTGATGGACTACTTCGCCAAGTTTTTGAAAGCTAGTAGTCAACCGTCTCCCAAACTGGTACATGACCACGCTGGCGAATTCAACAGATCGTGGACTCTCATCAAGGTCTATCCATCCTCATCCTTGTACCTTAGGCTTCCTCACATAGGTCACCGAGCAGACCACGCTGGAGCATCCGGATGAACGACAGCTCATGAGAGGGATTGGGTCGACTGATGTACCAGCTCATCTGCAGTCGATGGTAGATTCCCTCGTATGGGAATCGTCCCGGACGGAGGAAGGGTTCGTACAATTTCCCCTGCATCACGTTCCCCTCGTCATTAATTCTCTTGAAGCGGTACCGGTGCCTGTTTAGAGTACCTTTTAAAGAATGGTCAGACTTTGTCCATCACAGAGGAGGTTCCTAATATTCGCATGTAGATGTCCTGGGGACGCTCGTTCGTCTCAGTGAGCCCGATCGCCCCTCGGGAATACAGGCAGAGGTTCTCCGCGCAGTACAGAACGTGGTTGTCCTTATGGACGAACAATTTCTCGTCCACTCGGCCGTCCACAGAGCTGTTCTCAGGCTCCTCCGCAACTGTGTCGGAGACGACCTACAGGAACAGTTGGATGGTCGTAATAGAGTCATGGGTGCTGCCAAGAACACTGTGCGGAGCCAGCCTTCCGAATACGAGCTGGACTGTGAGTCCCGTGTGCATGAGCAGGACTCATAATTCACACTTCTGCACAGTGGTCAATCTGCTCTGCATATTGTGCAGTCGTATCCGCACCTACCGGGAACTCCTCATGATATTCTTTCATGATAAACACTGGTACCATTCGGAGCCTCTCTTCTCTGTGGAGGAAGAGGACGAAGATAGTGAAGATGAGGACGACGATGGTTACCCGGAGAAACCTGGTGTCGGTTCTGCACGCGTCCCCTCCCCAGCCCCATCACAAGTTACCATAACATCAGCCGCGCGAAAACCAGAGTACGAGTTCCTACTATTCAATTATCTTCTCCGTTTCGTGCATCGAGAAGGCCGGATCGGTGATTTTGCCCGCGCTGGACTCCTTTTCTTGATGGATGTGGCCATGTCCCCAGGAGCTCACGCCCACAGACGAGGGAAAGCAGGATCCGATCAGATGGTTGGAGATCCGATCTCAGATGCGGCGCTCGCTCTTGCTGAGTACATCGTAGACGGTGATTTTTCCGATGTGCTGGGTGCAGGCTTAGGCGCTGTCTACTCCCTACTGCCATCCAAACTCGAAGTCTGCTCTCCGATGGCCCAAGACACTAGTCCAACTGGCATGGTCCTCGGCAGCACCGGACCAGCGACCGAGAAAGAAAAGGAAGAGGCAGAGGTCCAGGCAGAGAAGAACCGTGCAATCGGGCTCGAGGAGTCTACTAATTCCAACTTCAGAGCACGCCTAGATCACTTCCTT